>PVIY010006355.1:0-88224 GCA_004026745.1 Myrmecophaga tridactyla | reverse complement strand
GGGGCGTGGATCTGGCCCCGTTCATGTCCCCAGTAGCAGGACAGCTGCCATGGCCCTCCTGGAGCCACCTGAACTGGGAGCCAGTTCCAGGGGCAGCTCGGAGGTCAGTGGGGCTGGCTCAAGTGGTCAGGAGACCAAGTTGGCTCAAGGCCAGGCCCAGCTCACCTTGGCTGCAGCTGGGAGGCCTGGCTCTCAGATGTCCTCCTTCTTGAAGAAGGCTTCTGCAGAGCCTTCTCCATTCCTCCACCAGGGAGGAAGAAGGAAGGGCTGCTTAAGGGACTTGAGCAATGAACAGGCTTGAATTCTGGCTCCACCACTCACCGGCTGTGTGGCTTGGTCCCTTCACCAATCTGAGACTTGCTTTTCTCATTATACATCAGACAAAATCTGTTAGTTCATTATTATCCCTATCTGTACAGATGAGGAAACTGAGGCCAATTCGAGGGCCAAGGACTAACTAAACAGCCTGTGAGTCAGGATAGATGGTGGTGCCATTAACAAAAGGGGGGCACAGAATGGGGGGCTGAGAGTCCCTGATGAGAATCTGCTTGCTCCGTATCATTCTATCCCATGAGTTCCTCAAAGGCCAGGACTATGTCTGTCCAGTCTGTAGTGGTGGACCCAAGGCCAAGGACAGTGTCCAGCTTGGAGTCATTCCCCAGTCAGTGTTTTGGTGAAGGAATAAGTGGATCCTGCGGGAGGCGGGACCACAGCAGGGGTGGGGGGACATGGAGAACAGGTAGAGAGCAGAGATTTCTACAGCTCACCAACTCTCCACGTGCTATCCACGTGCCCCAGCGCCTCACAGCTCCACCAGACCAGGAGGCTGCAAGTGGAAGTGACCTTGGCAAGTGTATTTAAGAGCCAGGGCACGGCCTTGCAGTCCTCAGTCCCCAGAACCCTGCGTTGAGATGGCAGAGCGGCAAGAGAGAAGCAGCCCGGTGTTCTGAGATGCCGCATGGAAGGGAAATGCCCTGAAGAGTCCACCTAACGTGCTTTGGACTTTGTGACAGAAAGAACCCTGTCTGTGTTGTGTTAAGCCACTGAGCTTTCAGGCCACATTGTCACTGCCACTGGACCCAGACTAGCCCAACTCATCCCACGCAGAGCGATGGAACAGGGGTTAGGGAGAAAGGGTAGGTCTGGGGTCAGGGAACCCGCTGGCGTCTAATCCTCGCTTGTCATGCTAATGGGTCACCTGGCCCTCCCCTGCCCAGAACTCCCATCCTCTGGTCACTCTCTTCTCTCCATATGCCAAGTCAGGCTGGCTGCTGGCTGCATCTCCTCGGAGGAGGAGGCTGGGAAGGAGGCCAAGGATACGTGTGGCTTGACCCAAGAGTTTAAGGTCATCAGGACGAGTGCCCGGCCATTTTTCTTTCTAAATTTTGGTTCCATTTTCTCAATCCCCGCAGGCAAGCTCCCGGCACCTCCAGGTGTGCACCCCTCACCTCGCCTCTCAGCCCTGTCAGTCTACCGGGGGTCCCACGATTGCTTCTCATTGGCCCTGCTGGGTCACATGCGTGTCTCTGAGCCAATCCCTGGGGCTGGGAGCATACAAGATTCTGATTGGCCAGCTTTGAGGCTCGCTGGCCTGGGAGGGGTCCACAGCTCCTGAACCACGTGGTCCCAGGAGGGAGGAAGGGTGGGCGCCTCAAAGCATTATCCTGACGCTCCACCCAGAAGAAAGGGAAGTGCATGCTGGGAGGCCCACCTAACTCGTGTCAGCTGCCGGCATGAAATTATCAGTCTGCCTGGGGTCCCCTCCTCAGCCCCCACTTGCAGCCTCTCCCCTTGTCTCCACAGCTAACCCCCAGACCCTAAAGGCCGCTCTGCCCAAGGGGCCCTGCCACTCTCCTCCCTGCAGGGGAATGGAAGGGGTCGGCGGCCGCATCCTCGTTAGTCTCTGTGGCAGCTCTTCTCATCTATCAGGGGAACAAGCAATTCCTTTGATCACAGCAAAAGGGGAAAGAGTATTTAAAACGCGGGCCTCTGAAGATTTGCTAAGCAGAAGGTGGGAAAAGCAGTCGGTGGCAGTTTTCAAAGCAGAAACATGATTTCAGTCACCAGACCTACCTGTCTGAGAATTGTTGGGAGAATGTTCTCTAGCACTCGCCTGCAGTTGGGGCTTTTAAATAAGCCCAGGAACCCTGAGGCTGGGCAGGTGGATTCCCCATGGGACTTGGCAAAAGGGGGTCTCTGGGAGGGCAGCAGCAGCCAAGCCTTTGCTTGATTATGAATCAGGCTCTTAAGGCTGAGTGGAGGGCTGGAAGAGAGCACTGGACTGGGAGTCCAGAAAGCTGGGGTTTTCCACTGATCCTATGTGTGACCCAGACATCTGGTCTCCACTCTCCAAGTCTCAGTGTCCATTCTGCATCTGAATTTTGGACCAGAATTCAGAATCTCCTTCCTTCCTTCCTTCCCTCAGGACTTCCATCACAATTTCTGCCATATCCACTGATGGCCCAGCGGTTATTTTCAGAGCTGTCTTTTTCAGAACTTAAATGCACTTAATTTAAAAGGGAACCTTTATGTCACCACCATTAAAGCAACAGGACAGCGTCAGGTGCATAATAAGAAAAATAACCAGACAAATAAAGACAATGAGACGCAACATGATGTGATTAAATACTAACTAGAGACCTGTCCACTGAATGCAGCAAGAGGAGACTAGCTCCCTCTGTGTTGGAAATGGAGATTAGCAAGCAGTCTGGGAGTGCAGCTTGCCGTCCAGGTGTGCCCTGCAAAGTGAGTGGGCTCCTCACCTGGGTTCATGAGAGCAGGTTTGGAGTAGGGAGGGTGGCAGGGAGGTTTCCTTGCAACCTAACTTCTTCTACCTCCCTGTCTCCCCTTCAGGCATCACAGCCCCTCCTGGCCCCAGGATGCTTCTGCTCCTGTTTCAGAGGTGTCTGCAGGGACCCAGGGACAGGCACAGGCCTGGTCTTCTTACCCCCATCTCTCTCCCCGGTGACCTCTCTCCTTAGGCTTGGCTGGGGTCCTGGTCCAACTTCTCAGAGGTGATTTGGTGGGGGGAGGGCAGAGGGTTTGCTTTCCTCAAGGGATACCGACACCATTCCATAATTAATTACTGAAAGTCTTCTATCTGCCAGGCGCTAGGGCCAGTGTTTTAGTTCATAAGCTGCTGGAATGTGATAGGCCAGAAACAGAACGACATTTAAAAAGGGGAATTTATTAAGTTGCAAGTTTACAGTACTAAGGCCATGAAAATGTCCAAATTAAGGCACCAACAAGAGGTTACCTTTACTCAAGAAAGGCCGATGAAGCTGGGGTTTCTCTCTCATGTGGAAAGGCACGTGGCGAAGTCTGCTAGCCTTCTCTCCAGTCTTCTTGTTTTCGTGAAGCTCACCCGGTGGCATTTTCCTTCTTCATCTGCGAAAGTCTCTGTGCACTCTAAAGCTTTATCCAAAATGGTTCTCTCTTAAAGGGCTCCAGTAAGCAACCCCATCTTGAATGGGTGGAGACACATCTCCATGGAAACCATCTACTCAAAAGTTACCACCCACAGTTAGGTGGGTCATATCTGCATGGAAACAATCAAGAAGCTCCCACCCGGCAATACTGAATGAGGATTAAAGAACTTGGCTTTTCTGGGGTCCACCACAGATTCAAACCAGCACAGTCAGTTACATAATTTACAAGGCGTCCTGTGCAAAATGAAAGTGTGGGGGTCTTGTTCAAAAATGAAGACTTTCAAGATGGTGACAGCAAACCTTTCAGCTAAGACCTCCATCCTCTGATCAGTGGGCCCTGTGTGTCTGCACAGGACACAAGCCATGACGCTGGCCCTGCCAGACACCCTTCCAGGCACCAAGGGCGAGCCTGTGGACCAGGGTATTGTGGCCCATGCCCTAAAGGGACCCAGCCACGAGAGGGGAGAGATGGTGAGCAGACACCCCCAGACATTCCTCATGGGGATATGGGCTATTAAAGAAAGAAGCAGGAGAAGGGGAAACATGGTGGGGCTCGCCTTAGACAGAGGGGGCTCAGGGAGGGCCTCCTAGAGGAGACGTTTGAGTTGAGAAGGAGCCAGGTCCTGGGAAGTGTGCTCTGAGCAGATGTCCCAGTGTGAGGCAAGCCGGGCCCTCATGCCGGGGAGATCTGAGGATCAGGGGGCTCGTGCTGCTGGAGGGGGACCCACTGGGGCCTGAGCAAGACCGGCCGTGTCTACAGAGGGAAAGAGTTTGGGTTTTATCCTAAGAGTGAGCAGAAAATCCCTGGGAACTTAGAACTGCGGAGTGGCAGGGTCACATTTATTATTTTGGAAAGTCACTCTGGCCGCTGGGTGGTGAAGGGATTGAAGGAGGCAAGTCCGAAGCAGGGGACCAGTGAGGAAGGCAATACAGTTGTAGGGGAAGAGCTGATGTGCTTGGAGCAGGTGGGATTGTGGAGATAGACAGAAAGGACAGGTCCTAGGGAAGAACCAAAAGGATTCATGGATGGATCCAACCATGGTGTCTGCTCACTCACCCCCAGAGGGGAACCCACTGCCAAGGGTGAGAGAAGGACGAAGCAGACCCATCCCACCATTCAATGTGGGAAAAGAGGCAGAAAGGGAGCCGCGCTCTAAGAGCAGTCCAGACAGGTTGCATGGGGTCCCTTGAAATAGAGTAAGAGCTTCACCACTGTGGATGAAGCTGGTTAGATTATTATTGGGGTCAGTCCTGGAAACATCAGTTATTTCACAAAATTCCAGGTAGTCAGGTGGACAAGCACCTTTGCACACAGCCTGGTACAACTCCTTTACTTGCAAGGGGAGAAATTGAGGCCCAGTAAGTGGACAGGCCAGCTTGAGGGCAGCCAGGGCTTCAGTCTCACCAAAACTGCATGGACTGAGTGTCAGGGAGGTGAGGTCTCCCAAAGGAGAATCGCTGGGGTGCTGTTTCCAGGCAACAGGCAAGCAGAACCCAGAGACACCCAAAGCATGATTCCCAGTTCAGTGCCCCTTCCCTGGCACCACTCTGCCCCTCTCTGGCTCCTATTGCCCTAGGGAAGGCCCTGGAACACCTCATCACATCTGTAGACACTGCAACCTGCCCATCACCCCAGAAGTTGGAATTAGTGGTGAAGACACAGGGAAGACACAGTGCTGTAGGGATAGCTGCTATGCAGGGAGCTGGCCACACAGTGAGAGAGAGGGAAGGCTGCACAGTGAAGTGAAGGTAGAAGAACCAAGGGATTTGACCTCAGGAGAGAGTATCCAGGGTCCTAGTGGCACCCAAGCTAAACACGATAAAGCCAGAAAGGCGGCCCTGAAATTTGATGATTGGACAATTCTATCCTAGGAGCTAGATGGGAAGCCAAGGCACGGTTAAAAAAAAAAAATAGATGTGAAACAAAATAACGTAAGTTTATGCCTCCCCCTTTTTTTTCTTTGAAAAGCTTTTTTTAAAATGCAATTTTATTGAGGTAGATTCACATACCATGTAATCATCTAAAGTATAAAATCAGTGGTTCACAGAATCATTATATAGTTGGGCATTCATCATCACAACTGAATTTTGAACACTTTCATATTCCAAAACCAATAAAAATAAGAATAAAAATAAAGTAAAAGAACACCCAAAACTTGATCACCCCCTATTGCTTATTTATTTTCAGCTTTATTTTCTTACTTATCTGTCCATACACTGGGATAAAGGGCGTATCCATCACAAAGTTTTTCGCAATCATACGGTTAGACCTTAAAGCTCTGTGGTTATACAATTATCTTCAAGAATCAAGGCTACTGGATTACAGTTTAACAGTTTCAGGCATTTCCCTTTAGCTACCCCAATACACCAAAAACGGAAAAGGATATCTATATAATGTATAAGAATACTCCAGAATGACCTCTCAACTCTGTTTGAAATCTCTCAGCCACTAAAACTTTATTTTGTCTCTTTTCTTTCTTCCCCTTTTGGTCAAGAAACCTTTCTCAATCCCATGATGCCAGGTCTAGGCTCATCCCCGAGAGTCCTGTCCCACGTTTCCAGGGAGATTTACACCTCTGGGAGTCATGTCCCATGTAGGGGGGAGGGCAATGAGCTGACCTGCCGAGCTGGCTTAGAGAGAGTCCACATCTGAGCAACAAAAGAGGTTCTGTGGGTGACTCTTCAGTATATTATTAGTAGGCTTAGCTTCTCCTTGGCAGGGATAAGTTTCATAGGGGTGATCTCCAATGTCGAGGGCTTCTATTCTCCCTTTTGGAATGAGTGTTTTGCCCTTGACTACATGGAAAGAAGAAAGATCCCACAGGGTGGGAAAGGGGGAATGGAAGGCAGATGATCTGAGTTCAAATCTTGTCTCTTCCACTCATGTGTTCTGTAATCACAAGACTCTTCCCCATCAGCAATATTACAGGGCTGGGCCACCACTGTGGTTCTCAAGCAATGCTCCACAGAACCTTAGGTTTCCATGGAGGGGCCTCAGGTAGGTTCCCTGGTCTCCCATTCAAAACAGCTTAACTTTGGTCTCTATTAAGTGTTGGGTTTCTGTAACCAGTTTCATTTGAAGAAAAGACTCTGTGGCTTTAAAAAAGTCTGAAACTAGAGTAAGTCTGTGGTCCCTCCAAACCAAACATTCCAGGCTTCTCCATTAGGATTCCAAACTCTGCTCCAATACATCTTGTCCCATTTAGAAGTTGTTGCCAGGCATCCTTCCTACTGTTTCCTGTAAATTGGCCTCTTGTTCATCCACAGCAACCACCCATCTTCTGGGCATTGATTGCCACTAAGAATGGGCTTCCTGCTGGGGAGCTGGGTGGCCCCAAGGGGTAGGAGAATCTAGAGGCTTGGTGTCCTGAGGTTGAGGAAGACCCTCTGAGGGGCTGCCTGACATGGACAGGTGGATGGAACAGTGGGGACAGTACTGGCTCTAAAATCAGATTACAGCCTTTCCTCTTCCAAGCCATGACCTTGGGTTGGTCATCTAACCTCTCATCCTCCATCTCTTTATCTGTAAAATGGGATTGGTCATAGTACCTACTTCTTAGGGCTTTGCAAGAATGAAGAGAGACAGGTTTGTAGAGCGCTGAACCCAGAGCCTGACATGAGAGCTGTCTGCATGCCAGGTGTTGCTGTGCTTAGCTGTCACATTAATGTCGAAGCCACTTGGAGCCTCAAAGAGAATCCAAGAAGGGGGTATTATCTGGCAGCTCCTTCCAGGAGCCCTTCCAACCAGCCTCCAGACTCCATAGCTATCTAGGGGCTATATATCAGTTATTTCTGCATAACAAACAGCTCTGAAATTCAGTGGCTTTACAACAACAATAATTTATTATTAGAGTCCGTGAGTCCCGAGGTTGAGGATTGGCTGGTCTCACTGAGCTCGCTCACATGTCTGGAGGTTGACTGGCTGTCAGCTGATCTCAGCTAGTCCTAGTTCTGCTCCAGGGGTCTCTTATCCTCCAGAAGGAGAGCCTGGTCATGCTCTACTTCTGTCAATGGTGTACACAAGCTCTTGAGGCCTGGCTGGGAGCTGGCACACCATCCCCTCTGCCACAGCATATCCGCAAAGTAAGTGCTGAGAACAAGCCCAGACTGCAGAGATTGGGAGACTGGCTCTACCCTTTTTTTTTTTTGGCTCTACCTTTTTAGTGAGAGGACTGCAAAGCCCAAGGCAAACAGCGCTGAGACAGGCAGGGATGAAGAACTGGGGCCGTCCTCACAATTGACCACAGATGACAATTTTAACAAGGCACCAGGAAGGACCTCCCTGCCCCAGTAGCTGATGGCTGTTCCTGAACGATCACCTTTCATGACTTGGTCCTGCGGGTTGGGGAAAGTGGATTTTGAGTCAGAGCACTATGCTAGCTGGGCGGGTGCATTTTTCACTAGTCTGAGCCCTGGTGTTAACCTCAGACCCCACCCACACCCCCTGCAATCCCCTTCTACTGGTTCAGCACCATCAGGCAGCACAGCCTGGGACAGAAGTCTCGGGTTTGAATTCTGGCCCTGGATGCTGCAGTACTTGGTGCATAATAAATGTTGAATTCATATTTGCTGTATCCATTCACTCTTTTCTTAAAATTTTTCTATTTTGAAATATGACACATACAGAAGAGTGCACAACACATGAACACATAGCTTAGCAAATTATTACCAAAAAATACCCCTGTAACCATCACCCCAGATTAAAAACTAGAATGTCCATCATCCATAACCTGGAGACTCACTCGGCCCCTCCCAATCAAACCCCCCTCATTCCCACGGACGTAATTACCACTACCTGGACTTTTATAGATAAAAGAGCTTTGTCATCTAAAAAAGCATCCTTAAAACACTATCATTTAGTTTCACCTGCTCTTGAATGTCATGACCTGGACTCCTAATGGCTGTCCTCTTTTGTAACTGGCTTCTTTCATTCAACATTCTGCCTGTGAGATTCGTCAACTTCTAGTGTCCAAGTGTAGTTTGTTTTCATGGCTATATGATATTCCAGTGTATGAGTCGGCCACAAGTTACTCTCCATTTTTAAGTTGATGGACAAGGGCTGTTTCCAGTGGAGGGACCTTAGTAGAATTAGCCCTACAGTGAATTCTAGCAGGCATCTTTTGGTGAACATGCTTGTGCATCTATCTGTAGGATCTATTCTAAGAGAGGCGTTGTTGGGTCTTCATATGGTACCTTCTGTTCGGCTTTCACAGATGGCTCCTAGTGGTTTTCCTAAGTGGTTGTACCAATTTACACTAACAGGGCATGATACATCTGTTTTCTTTTTTCTCCCACCCTACCTCCCTGATTTCCTTCCTTCTATTCGCTTATTCATCCTGGGTATCTAATGGTGAATTAAAAGTAAATCAGGGTCCTCCCCCCACCCCAATTCAGTCTGTGGATGGGTGGGAAGCCCCCAGCACCAGGCGGGCCCCCAGAAGGTGGGAGCGCAGGTCTGGGGAGGGGTAGCACCCGGACTCTGCCCCCAGTCCCCCAGATTGAGGGGGCTTAATCAAGCCTTCTTCCCCAGGTGCCCGCCGGAAAGTGTCTGACCACGATGGGAGCCGTCGCTGGCCTCGTCCTGTTCCTGGAGCTTGGAGCCCCATTTATTTTATTATTATTATTAGCTTTTTAAGAATCACTAGTTTCACTTGCACGGAGGAGGTGCAGGGAAGGACGGCTGCCGCCTTCGGACGGGTTTCCTTCCGCACTTGTGGGTCTCTGGGCCTTGGGAAGAGGATGGGGGCAGGAAGGGAGAGGGGGCCGTCCTGAACCCCAAGTGAGGGTCTCCGGGGGACCCCCAACCATTTCCAAAAGGGGGGAAGAGCAATTAAAGAAGCAGCGAAGCATCAGCGTTTTGCCACCAAAGCTTTCCCGCCCCTCTCTCACTCGTGCCCAGAATTATTTCAAACCACTTCGAACGGTTTTTTTCAGTCTTTTATTTTTTTCTCTTAGAGAAAAACGCTCAATTTCCCTCCCTTTTCCTTCCTTTCTCCACAGCAGGCGAAGCTTTCAGAGCCGCCAGTGCGGCAGCGCCCTCCGGTGGTCACTTTTTAAATTGTGCGATGAGACCTCCCCAGCTGCCTGCTCTAGGAGCGCCTTGCGGGAGGGAAAACAGAAACTTCAAGAAGAATAAAAATAGCCAATAAACCTTTGAAAAAATATTCAACCTCACTAGTAATAAGGAAATGCACATTAAGCCATGGATACCACTTTTCATCTATCACAGTAGAAAACGGTTTAAAAATAACACGAGTTGTGGGGGGTTCAAGGAAATGGGCAATTCCCCTATTCGCTGGAGAGAGAAAACCTAAATAATAAATATCAAGCATTAAAAGTGTTCATACCCTTTGATTCAGAAATCCCATTGTTAGAAATTGTCTTTAGAGAGCATAAATAAACAAAAAGGCATAAGGATCAAAATGTTCGTTGCGCTGTTGCCAGTACTAGGGAAAATTTGGAACAATTATGGATCTGTTATAATAACTGTGGCACTTATGCTAGAATACAGTGAAACCTTTAAAAATAACGTGATGGAAGAATGTTTTATATCATAAGGCAGTGCTCTTGATATATAGCAAGGGGTTCAGGTTTTCCATTTAGGGTGGTAAGATGAAGTTTCTTTTTCAAACTAGCAGAGCTGAGAGCAGGCTAAGTTCTGCCTGGCTGGCTGACCCCTGTCTTGGCCTTGACATTCACCCTGCACCCTGGCTGGGTGCCGCCCAAGGGCCTCCTGGAAATCGAACTTGGGATTTTTCTGCCTGCCCTTCGTGCCAGAGCATATCACTTTTTGTGTGTGTACACCCTGGATCTGTCCTGTGCTGTCCCTGTCTCAGTGGATGACCTTGAGTGAGTCACCTCCCCGGGACTCAGTTTCTCCATCTATAAAAAGAGATGAGTGAAATGACCTTTAATGACCAGAGGATCAGAGGACATGTCTCCTACCTCTGCCGCTTTGTTGAGAAAGTCACTTAACCTCTCAGATATCTGCATCCTTGTCTGTAAAATGGGATCATAGCATCTCTGGAAAGGAGCTGAACTGGCAGCAGTGAGTCAACCCTACCCCACCCGTACCTCATAGGCTCCAAAAGTACTGGGGCGCTCTGATTTTTATCACACAGGTTGTCATAGTACAGTCTTTCCATCATAGACTTGGCAGGGAAGAGACCTGCCAGCACCCTAGGATGCAGGGCCCCATACAAAGGAGAGGCCACAGGACTCTGTGTCACAGCCGGCCAGAGGGAGTGGCTGCTGGCACAGAGTTTCATTTGAATGTGTCCTCCTCAGCTCAGGGACTGAGTTCCCAGAGTGAGTTGGCAGATGTGGCTGTAATGCTGGCACAGAACCTTACCCCAGAGCTCCTTGGGCCTCTTGGGGACACTTGTAAGGAAGAGGGTTGGGAGAAGATGGGATGGGGAGGAACCCAGGAGAGCATCTGTGGATATTGTTGTCAAGGCACGTTTGAGTCAGTCCAACACAGGGCTTCTCAAACTCAAACCTGCAAAGGAATTGCCCAAGCCATAGGGAGCTGGGACACAGATCTTATTCAAATGCAGCTTGTAGTTCAGTAGGTCCTCAATTCTGCATTTCTAACAAGATCTTGTGATGCCAATGCTTCTGGTTCTCCCATCCTACTCAGAGCATGGAGGGTAGGTACTCCTCACCTCTCCCAAGGGCCCTGCCTTTGAGAAGTCAAGAGAAGAGAGTCCATTCTTGACCACCCATAGCCCCTCCCCAAATCTCCTGGAAATGGGGACTAAGTGAAATAAGTAGTTTGGGATGGGGCCCAGGCAAGCAAGGAAGTGGGGCACCCAGGTGGGATTGTAGTGGGTCACCAGGAAAGCTTCCTGGAGGAGGCAGCTCAAGGAATTCAAAGGCGTGCTCCAGAAACCCCAGAAATGAGTGAGGCTCTTACTTGTGCAGCAAAAGGGAAGTGCCACGAGATGGCCATCATGGGTCATCCCAGGCCATGGGACAAGACACCATGTGTGTGGCTGGAAGGTGCACCAAGTGGATCCACAGCCCAAGGATGTCCAAGGAGCTGGGGAGGGGAGCATCGGGTGGCATCAGGAAGAGGCAAGGTAGAGCCCTATAGCTGCCCTTTGTGGTCAGCCCCTTTTCAAGAAGCCAGGATGAACTTATTTCCTGTGCACTATGTGGGAAGCCTGCCCTTCTTCAGGGGTGCTGACAAGGAACTCCCCCAGATGACATTGTAGGCTGTTCTATCCCAGATAGGTACTTTCTTTCTCCCTTCCCCCACATGCTAAATACACACACACATACACACACACCATTATATATATGATTTTGAAACATACATCTTCCCCCCATACACACACGCATTTTGGCACCTCTGAATTCATGGCCTCTTACAGCCCCTGTCGGCCTGCCTGGATGTTGACTGCTTTCAGAGAGAACTTGCATTTATGGTGCCAGGTATCTGGGACCCTCCATCTGAGACCACTTCAACATGATCTCTCTGCTTGAGGTGTTTGGGAACCCCAGTGGTTTGGGAACCCCAGTGGTTCCCAGAGTGTGAGTACCAGCTTGCAGGGCAAATAGTTAGAGGAGATTGTCCCACCCTCCACTTGATATGTGGCAGGTTTATTCCTTGTTAACCCTACTTGGGAGGGTGTCTAACTCTTTGGCATACCAATTTTTTTGTGGAGTTTTCTCTTATACTCTCTATCTGGGGCATTTGTTTTTCTTTCTTAGTGAATATTTGGTGCATCGTACAGTTGACAGCATTTTAGATTTTAAGAAATAACTTGTAAAGTCAGTATGATCTGCTTCACCCATACAAATAGAGTCACAGCTCTTTTATTTTTCCATTTAGAACTTTAATTTTCCATATGTCCAACTTTTCAAGAAAGTCCAAATCTCCCACTTGGAGAGTCTTTATCCTGGAGTAAATTGAGAGACTTGAGGGCTCTCTCTGTCCTAAGGTTTCTAAATTCCTATACTGTTTCTAAACTCCAGGACAGAGCTGATTGGGCCCTTACACTTGCTGCCACACAGTGCCACTGTGGACCGCATTCTGGCACAGTTTGGTGAACGTTTGTCCATTGCTGTGATCCCCTTGCTGAGCCAAATCCCTGCACGGGCCACAGTGGGTCACACTAGGGTCCCCAAGTTCACCCGATAAACTTGGCCACATGGTCTGGGTCTGCAGTGGCTCCCAGCCTTGGATACATATTGAACCCAAACCAGCCCATTCCGTCAACTCCGGGTCTGATGTTGAATCCAGGTCATAGGACCAGACTCCCCATCACTATGGAGCCCTTGATGTCCTTTCATGACAGCAGACCTCACTGAAAGGTCTTCTAACACTTTGGCGAGGTTCTACCAACATTGACCCTCAGAAGGGAAGTTGTTGAAGATTCAATTTCTTACTCCCCAGAGGTGCTTTTGTGTACCCTATTCCATCTTCCCCTGGGGCTATGTCTATATAACCCAGGGAGGCAATCAGGAGACAGTTTACTTATAAATGAAAATTTACCCCTAGACAATGTGTTATGTTATCCTAACTAAGGAAATTGTTGGCACGTTGCTAAAAATGCCTTGTATCTGAGAACCTTTTGACATTATTACTTATTAGCTCAGTATCTTCCCATCCTACAAAGGATGAACAAACACCCCACCATGAGGCGCCATGGGTGAGCTTTTGTTTTGCTGAGTTGGGTGTGCACGCAAAGGGGAAAGAGCTCAATACTCAGGATAATGGGTGAGGCTCTTTGCAGATCATGCCCAGGTGGCAGGAGCAGAGAGGAAAGCCACTGCACAGCTGGAGAGGTGTCCAAGAGAAAAAGGATTAAGTTCTGTCTATGATGTGCTAAGTGAACCTCTCCCCCCAGCTTCCTACAAAAACCCCTGGAAGATCGATATAACTTTCCACTATTTTGAGAACTGGGTTTGGGGTTCTGAAGTGTTGCAGGGCATGCAAGAAGAGGCCTGGCAGCACCACTGCTCAAGACGGATGGGGCAATGGAGAGCCAGAGAACGTGGTTGTCCAAGGACGCCGGGCAAGTTCGAGCTCCCCCCCAAGGCTCTTCCCCACTGCAGATGAACTCCAAATGGCCCACGGAGCTGGGCGATTCTCCAGCCGCGTCGTGCTGCCCCGCCAGGCTGGCTTCAGTAGAGATATTCGCGGACAGTGAGCTCCTTCAGCGTGAAGGCCCGGGCGGCGGGCTTCCGGAGCCGGGTCTCCTCCAGCCGCTCCTGCAGCGACACGAAGTCCTTGCCCAGCGGGTAGGCCAGGCGCACCATGGCGTCCAGCAGAGGGGCGTAGTAGCGGTGGCTCTCCCGGGCCTGCAGCCGCTGCAGGGCCCGCTCGCCGGCCGCGAAGGCCTCCAGGGGGCGCTCGAGGTCGCGGTGGCACACCAGCATGGCGCACAGGGCCGGGACCACGGTCACCGGGCAGTGGCGGGTGAGCTTCTCCTGCAGCGGCACCACGTGCGCCAGGCCGTCCAAGGCCTTGGCGTACTGCCCGGCCCGCAGGCAGCCGAAGGCCTCCCGCAGCTCGGGCCGCGTGAGGAAGTCGATGAACTCGCGGGAGCGGCGCACGCAGCGGATGGCGTAGAGCAGGCTCAGGTACTCCTTGAAGGCCAGTTTGCGCTCGCAGATCATCTCCTCCGTGAAGTTCCCCGTGAGGCGCTTCTTGGGGAAGACGATGTCTTCGATCTCTTCCCTGAAAGTCTTTTGGAGGCTTTTCTGCAGCTTCTCGAAGTCCGAGTAGCGCCGCTCCAGCACGGCTTTGTTGCTGTCAAAGCTCCCTGTCTGGATGACGACGATTTGGTACAGCTGGGAGGCAAAGAGAGAAAGCCTTTGACTGCATCGTGACAGAGAGCGCCCAGGCAGGTAGAGATAATGATCATAATTTAAAAACAGTCCCCGAAACTGGGTTACCCTTATCTGCAATTCTGTTTGAAATTGCCGTCACAATCGGCTCAACTTGAAAAAGGAACCATGACAAGAGTCGGCTGGAGGATGACAGACGCGGTGCCTCGGAGGCGCCGCTGGGGAGGCGGGACGCAGCAGCCCCGTGAGTGCAGGGGCCTGGGGCTCGCTGCGCCGGGAAGTGAGCAGCTCTGTGGTTTCTAAGTGCCCAACACTCAGGAGATGGTTTCAGGGGCTCTCCTGGCAGTGATGCCGTGTTGTAAGGACATCATTCCTTTTGGAGTCTCTTCCCATGGGAATGGAAAATGTTGGTTCAGGACACAGGCTCCCGGGCCAGATGGCCTGGGTTATAATCCCAGCCCTACCGCTGACAAGCTGTGTGGTCTTGGATAGACCATTTAACCTCTCCCTTTGCTCATCTGTAAAATGAGGACAGTCTCAGTATCTCACTGGGCAAGGATTAAAGGAGTGAATGCCCAGAAACTGGTTGGACGCCCAGCCAGCACTCTGCGTTAGCTGCTGTTATTATTCTGGTCCCATTTAAGTCCCATTAAGGGAGAAGGCTTGAGTGTGGCCCTTATACAGTGGTAACATCTTCCCAACACAAGCTATAATTCCTTTCTAACAAAGAGAGCAGCCTCCCAGCTCAGAGCTTTCCACCGGCCAGGGTAACTTGCTTGAACTTAATAATAGCACTTAGCTTTCCTTGTGTTTATTTTATTATTTATTTATTCATTTATTTGGATGCATGGTCCGGGAATCGAACCCTAGTCTCCCACATGACAGGCGGGCATTCTAACCACTGAACGACCTGTGCACCCCCTTGTGTTTATTTTTATTGTCACCTTTTCTGTATGACATGTGATATTGGTTTTTCACTTAAGGGGTTTTACTTTGAAATAAATTTATTTAGTACTTTTTTTTTCAAAGTGATCCAATTTAAAGAAAAAAACTAAGTAAATAATAACACAAATGGTACAGGGTTATGACATAACCTGTGAAGAATGTTCAGATGGCTTGTGCTGGAGAACATGGGATTTCACTATTGGTTGTTTCCTGAAGGTAGATTTTTGTGGTCCCAACGGACCCATCACCTTTTTAGGGTCAGGGACCATGATTATATATCTCAAAACCCCAAGGTACCTAGCCTAGGGCTGAGCACAGAGTAGATGCTCATGAAATCTTGCTCCTTGGCCATTTTCTCCAGAAGAACTCTATGAGTAAGAGTGTATCAACCCATTTCATGGCTGGGAAAACTGAGGCTCCACAGGATTTGCCCATTGCCACAAATAGTCTCAGCTTACCACGAACTTGGACACTTTCCTCTCCTCGATGCGGGCCGATGCAATCTCAAAGAGCAGTTTGACATGCTTCCAGCGGCATTTCTCGTTCCGCCAGTACTCCTGCAGCTCCCGTGTGGTCATGCTGGAGTTGGAGCTCAGGCTGCTGTGGGCATCTGGAAGGACAGTGTGCTGAGGATTTGCACCAGGGCTGGTGCCTTTAGAGGCAAGGCCTTGGTGAGATGGCTGGCGCTGTCTGGGAGGGGACAGCAGGATCCCTGAAGAGTGGTAAAGAGTCCCCCATGGCCCTCAGCCAGGCCTCTGTGTCCAACCTGGCTAAATCCACCCACCACTGACAGCCCCAAATAGACCATTATCCGAACGTGTGTTTTCTTGGGTCTGAGAAGCAGTGTGGTTGTGTTGCATTGTCTGCTTCCCACCTGCACATTGGCCGTTGTGAAACCCCAAGCTCCAGGCAGGCAAGGACCATGGTTAGTTCTCTCTGCCCTCCTCAATACACTGACTTGGTGGTTACTGCGGGAACTCCTTGAGCACATGCCAGTGGACGTGGAGGAGCTACAAGGATGTTGCCTTCTCAGCTCACCCTGGCCAGCCCCTGTCTACCTCCCATTTCCCACCCACTATGCTTTTTCTTGCCTCTCTCTCTTGCATATGCCACTCTTTCTGCCTTGAATGCAATCCTATTTTCCTGTCTGGACAGTTTAACAGAGTTTCTTAAGCCTCTTTTGAGCCCTGGTCACTTCTAGGACTCTTAGGAAATTTTAGGATTCCTCCCCAGCAAAATGCAAAATTCACAAGTAATTTTGCCTTTCAATTAAAGAGATTATGGGTCCCAAAGTCCTGCAAGGCCCAGCTGCTTGCCACTTCACTGGCCTCTTGGCATCAGAGTAAAAGCCTCCCATATTATTCCTGTAGTCTTCCTGGTGGCATTTCAAATTATTTTCTACCGATCTGTTTTCCCACAAAATTTGTTTCCCTAAGGCACTGCATAGGGTCTGGGACAGAGTAGGCGTTCCATGGGCACATCTTGAATGATTGCGTGCATGAATGAATGAATGACTGAGTAAAGATTTGTTCTGGGAGATGGTGCAATAGCAGATTCTATCACTGCTTGGTCATGCACCCTTGGCAGTCACTGTTCCGGTATATATTGCCACTTCCTTATGGAAACACCTGCAACCCTCAGCCTGAGAGCTTGGACCATGGGAGCATGCTCAGGGGCATCCCTTGGCTGATAAAGGATGGAATCTGGTGGATAAATAGCCTGGCTGCCCTAACCCCTTGGATGGAAAAACTCGAAGATGTTCTATACAGCCTCGCAGTAATCTACTCATACTCTACTGGCTTCCTGCCTTCCCTTCCTGCTTTCCCACTCCCATGCCATGGCCCCTTGCATCGTCTCCCGGATAAACAACTTGAATCTCAAATCCTTGTCTCAGCTTCTACTTTGGGGTATGCAAGTTAAGAAGCCCAGCTAGAAGACACTGTTGCATACATTGAAGTGACCCACATTTTTACTTCAAATGTCTTCAAACCTCTATACCCCTGACCAAGCCCAAAGCCTCTGGCCCACCTAAGTGTCCTTCAGGTCCTGGACGTGGGAGGTCTGGGCCAGTGGCTGATGCTTCCTGCTGCGTCCTTGCCATGCACTGGGCTATGGGATGCTGCCTCCAGCCAGGGCCCCCAGGGTGCTCGGAACTTGCCATGCTCCAAAGCTGCCAAGAGAGAGAGAGCAGTGAGTGCCTGTTCATGGTGGGGCTCCCAGTGGTTCCTGGGGAGCTGAGGCTCTGTGTTGTATTTGCAGCTGGCAGGCAGAGGGGAGTGACAACAGCCCCTCAGTGGACCCCTGCCTGTCCATCCAGCTGCCTGCCCAGCTACTGAATTCTAAACCTGGGCCTGTCCCTTTGCATCTGGCACGGTGTGGAGAGCTGGCCAAGCTCCCCAAGACCAGGCGGATTCTTGTCTTATTGTTATGATCCTTACATTATTGAGTTGCTCTGAATTTTAGGGAGGTGATTTCAAGCAAAGGTACAAACTTCTGTGATTCCGGAGAGAAAGATGCTGGATTGTCCTGGTAAGTGCCCCAAACCTCCATGATATATTAGATGTGTAGATGAAATCTCAGTGTTTGGAGCAGGCAGATACTGGTGTTTATCTTTCCTATCTATTAATTATCTATCTATTATCTATCCATATCAATATATGATAATATAAATGTGTGCATTTATCTTTAACTAAACATTTACTGATGGCTTCTTACACCCACTTTATACCCACTTAGGTTCTTCACACCCATTATATGACTTAACACCCCCAGAACTCTACAGCACTTACCCCCAATTAACAGATAAGGAAACTGAGGTTAACCCCGGTTAACCTGATGAGTGTGCCCAATGAGCAAAGCCTACACTGTCTCAAATGCTCCTTCCACACCTGTGCACTCTCAGGCCTCTCTCACTAACCCAAGCCTCCCTATGCCCGAGGGACTGGTTCTATCTCCATTTTACAGATAAAGGAAGTGAGACTTTGGGTTGCCTGGAACCGAGAGCTAGAAATGGTGAGAGGATGTGAACGCAGGCTGGCCTGACTCCAGGACCTGCTCCAGCCTGCTCAGGGATGAGCCGGGGAGGGGAGGCAGGAGGAGGCCTGCGGTTGGGGGACCCAAGAACCCTGTTTGTGACCCGGGTCCTCGGCCAGTCGACAGGGCACCTGGCAAGTCACTGACCTTCTCTGTGCCTGAGTCCTGTACATGGGCATGATAGGAGAACCTCCTTCCCGAGGCTGGGGTGAGTCAGGAAGCTGTAGGAAGTGTTAGGCACTATCATTGTGACCTGACATGTTAGATGAATTGAGAAATATTTGTGAAGCAGATAACTCTGAATTAAGGTGCAAGCTGGAATCGAGTTAAAAATGCCTGTCAAATTAGACAAAGGGACAATTAAAAATCAGGTGTAACTCCGACAGAGCGGGTAGCTGGAGTCCCCCTTTGGCACAGTGTGGAGGATTAAAATAAAACAGGGAACTGCAGGCAGTCATGATGCCTCGGCAGCTTTCCCCTGTGTTAGGTCTCTCAGGGACGCCTCGGACAGCTGCCTTTTCCAGATAAACAGCTTCTCCCTCTCCTCCCCTTGTCCTACCTGGGTTTACACCCCTACCCCCTGGTGAAAGTCAAAAGCAAGTTCCCTGATCCCCACCCCTGCTTGACCAACTGTTGGCAGTTTCACTCATGCTACATTATAAAGGCATCTGCCTCCGGTCCACTGGGACCCTTTGCTCCCCGCCTGCTTGTGGGCCCCGGGCTCCTGACGTGCCCCTCCCATGACCCTGCCAGGCCTGCCGCTCCTCTCTGTTCTAGGACCTGTTATGACTTAAACTTTTGTTTCATACATCTCTGGAGTCACTTGTCCTTGCAACGCATGCAGAAATTCAAAGTAAGGAGGGTGCAGGTTCCTCACCTCCTTCCCAGAAGGGTCCAGGGGAGCTACAAGAGAAACCCACGGTGAGGAGCTGGGGATTGGACTCTGGTTCGATTCCAGGCTCAGGTCTGAACCCCTATGTTGACCCTGCCCTAAAGAGAGAGGTGGGGGGCCGCAGCCTGCACTGCATCCCTGGGTATGGTCAGAGCTCGTCCCTGGCTCCAGGGCTGAGGGCCGCCACAAGTTGGCCTGGGCCGGGATGTGGTGTCGGGGGGTGAGGCCACCTGGGCTGGGAGCTCATTCTTTGGGGGTGGTTCTTGTTGTGTCAGGTAGAAGGAACCTGGGGCATTCTCTGGTGGCTCTGTGCAGCTGCCCTCAGGAGCCTTCTATTCAACCTCACCCTTTACAGATGGGGAAGCTGGGATGCAGAAGTATGCATGGACCGCTGTGCTCCTGCTCCTCTCCTGGGGTCCCCGACCACCCCCTTTCTCCCACAGTGCTGGCTGCACCAGTCTTGCCCCTGATGGGCCCCAGGAGCTTCCTTCAGAGCTTATGCTGCTTTTCCGAAGGGGCTGGAGAGGACTTTGCCTTGAGGCTGAGACTCCTGTGGGATGGAGTAAGGCCCCCACCGCTGCTCTGGGAGATGAAGACCCTGGGCATTGGACATGCCGGCTGCTTCTGGTGGGGACAGCGAAGGGCATCACTGGACACCTTAGTGCCCATCTCAGGATTCCTTGCCAAGGATGAGTGGGCACCAGAATCCCCCGGGGGAAGGGGAGTGAAGTGGCAGGTGGAGGGGTCGGGAGTGGGAGGTTTGTTAAAGCAGATTTCCTGCCTTCCAACACCAGAGAGTCTGATCTGATCTAGCTGGTCTAACGCTGGGCCCTGGAAGCTGCATTTTTCACAAGTGCCCCGGGGCTATGCTGGTGCGGTGGTTCCCCGGCACCACTTTTTGAGAAACGCGGGCATGGTGAATTATTCCCCACGTCTAACAGGGGTTGCAGACAGACCTGGATTTAACAAGGAATGGCGGTGTTGGAAGGATGGGAACTGCTTCCCGCTCTGCCCCAATGTCTAAGGAGAGTCCCCCCAAACAGAGGCACTCACTGTCTCCAGCCTGCCTGTCCCAGCAACGAATGAGGGAGGGACACAGGGGGAGCGGCTTCCGGCCACAGCCGGAGGACACCCACCGAGCTTGGGAGCAAACACTAACCTGTGGCCTCTGGGCCCTGTGTGTGTCCAGGGGTCCAGCAGCGGCGTCACATGGCCCCTTCAGCTCGCGTTTTCAAGCCCCGGACAAGTAGTGGAGTGGCTGCTGCTTTGCTAAGTTCCTGTTTCAAAACAGGAAATGGGCTGTATGACCTGCTTCTGGTCGCCAAGCCCATTGGCTGGTGTGAGACGGTGTTTGGTCCCCGCTGACCAAACTGCCCGCTGAGGAGTCCTGTCTCCTGTGGCCGCCTGCAGGGTGGGGCAGCCAGGTTTGTCCTTCAGGGTACAAGGTAACACCTGGCATCCGGACAGCAGCTGCCAGAGCCCTTAACATTCATTATCCCACCTGTGAAGTCCATGAGATGGGGACCATCATCCCCCCCATTGACAGATGCGGAAACTGAGGCTCTGAGCACAGAGCTGGTGAGATGCAGGGACAGAAGATGAAGTGGAAGGACAGTAATGGGCAATCAGTTCTGCTTGGTGCCTTCGGTCTGGGCGAAGCTGGATCCAACAGGAAGTACCAGAGAAGCTAAGTCCTTACACAGTGACGTCGTTGGCAGCCATCAGTGTCTGTGGCTTGTCCTTTGAGGGCAAGAGGCTGGGACAAGACAGAAGTCCCCATGCGTCGCTTCCTAATCATGATTTTGTCCTTCCTCATTAGGGGTAAGCAGAGTCCTGATTCTCATGGGGTCACTTTCTTGCTTTTCTTTATATATTTATCACCTAAGAGTACATCCCTAAACAATGGAAAAATGATTTCACTCATTTTTGAATTTTATATAAATCAAGCCATACTGTTTGTATTCTTTGGTGTCTTGCTTCTTTCATTCAACATTATAAGATTCATCAGTGTTATTTGTGTAGCTGGAATGGGTTGATTGTTAATATGTGGTTTTCCATCATTTGAATACATCACGACTTAACAATTTTTTTTTCTGTTGATGCAAATATTGGTTGTTTCCAGTTTGAGCCATCATAAGCGACACTGCAGAGAAAGTTCTTCAACATTTCTCCGAGTGCGCATGTTCCTCTAAGGGGAAATACTGGGTCTTAGGTATTGAATAACCTTGACTGTACTAGATTATGCCAAGCTGTTTTCCCGAGCAGCTGCACCATCTTATATTCCCATTAGCAGTGTATGCATGTCCGAGAGTCCATTTCCTTCAAGTCCTTGTAAATACTTTGTATTATCGGCAATTCTGAAGGTTACGTAGAGGTATCTCATAGTCTTGATTTGCATTTCCTTAAGGACTAATGATGCTGAGCATCTTTTCATTGTTTATTTGCCATCCTTATATCCCATTTGGTAGAGTGTCTTATCAAGTCCGTCAATAATTTTTTATTGGATTGTTTTCTTAATTATCTGTAGGTGTCCTTACATTTTCATTTGGGTTTATATGCCTCTCAGTGTCCTGTGGTTTGCACTTGCACTCTCTTAATGGTATATTTTGATGAGTGGAAATTGAAACTTTAATGCACTCAACTATATGCATCTTCTCCTGTACAGTCAGTGCCAGACCTTGAGGTCATGGAAATTTCCCTTTCGGCAACCTTGTGGGATGTTGTGAGGCTTGAGATCAGTTTAGATGTACAGAGCATTTAGGACACTGCGGATACACAGTCGGCTCTGTACAGCTGCTGGCGATTATTGTTATTCTAAAATTTTCAGCTTTTGCCTTTCTCATATTGGGCTCCATAGTGCACTTAGAGTGGGTTTTTGTGTTGTGTGAGGTAGAGGTTCTGATTTCTTTTTGTCTGCCATGTTTACCTATTGGCTGTATTTATCGAAACACCTGCCCTATCCCTCTGCTCTGTGGTGCCATTGCTGTCCTGAGAAGAGAATCCACCCATGTAAGGATGTATTTATGGGCAGAATCAAGGAGAGCGGCATGGGGCAGGGGCTGGTGCATCCATCTCTGCATCACGCTGCCCCGCAGAGGACCTGGCGTGTCATGGAGAGCTGAGCTCTGGGAGCAGTGAGGCTGCAACGCCCTCTCATTTCCTCTCTCTGTGTCGAGTCCTGCAGCTTTCCAGTTTTCTCCCCGACACCGTGTAGCCCTGGGCCTGGCGTAAGCCTCTGCCCAGCAGACAGCAACCAGGGGAAGAGAGTGTGCTAGCTGCCACTTCCTCTTCTGAGGCAGGAGACTCACTGTGGAAACCCCCTGACAGGGAGGAGGTGTTAGCCTGTGTAGGAAGGCCTGGATCAGAGTGACTGCGAGATGCAAGCTAGGTCACCAGCCCCGTGTGGTTTGCTCTTCGTGGTGGAAGAGAACAGGCAAGGGGGCAAGGTCCACTGTCATGGGGGCACAGGAGTGGGCACCCCCCCATTGTGGTACTGAAACCAGGTGGGGAGGAGACAGTAGCGAGGGGTACAGAGAGGCAGGAAGGGGGAAACGCTGGCAAAATCTCAGAGTCCGGGGCCTCTTCTAGCATTCAAAATCAGAACACGTCTCTCCCCTGCTTGACCCCTTCAGTGGCATCTCACCCCACTCAAAGTAAATCCCAAATCCCTGTCAGGCCTCTGAGGCCTTCCATGACTTGCCTCCCTTCCTGGCCTCATTCTGAGACCCTCCCAGCATCGCTTACTTCTCCCCAGCCTCCCTGGTCTACTCTCTGTGGCTCGAAATGCCTCCTGGCCTCCATGCTTGCAGCTCCTTCAGCTGGGATGCCATCCGCTAGGTTATCTCCATGGCCGGCCCTTTCTCATCCTTCAGCTTGAAGCCTTGTTGTCTCTGCTTTGAGCAGCCTTCTCCCTCTCTATCCAGACCTGTCATTGTTCTGTTTGTTCGTTAGCGTGTCTAAACGCCATGATGGCAGGACTTTGTTTCGGCAGAGCGCGTGCTACGCAGTGGGTGCTCGATAGGCACTTGCCGTGTGAATGAGCAAATGAGCAGGCGAAGGGGGAGAAAGGGCTACTTGGTTTTGGCCCGGGCTCAGCTCCGATTCACTGTGTGATCCTGGGCAGGCCACTGCTCCTCTCTGAATTTCACTTTCTCTAATTGCAACATGAGATTAGATTTAGGGCCTTCCCAGCACCAAAGCCTTCCTGGGCCGGGCCCTGGGCCAAAGACTGAGGTGGCAACAATCAAGGGATGCCCTGAGCCTCGAGGACTCACTCCATGTGGGAAAAGAGGACAGGCATGTGGCACGCGAGCAGACATGGAAGATCGTGAGGCTGATGGCAAGTGAGAGCACAGGCTTGCTATTCCTTGGCAGCTCAAAAGACCCAGAGAGTTCCCACATGGGGGCCATGGGGGATGGCACCGTGGGGGAGGTGGACATTGAAGGGTAGCTAAGACCCCAACAAAAGAGGGTAGAGAAGCACCTGGGCTTGAGTCACAGCTCCACCACCTTGTAGCTGGGGCACTTGAAGGACATTATCTAACCTCTTGGGACTTCAGTTTCCTTGTCTCCAGAGTGGTGATAAAGACTAGAATCTACTCCATAAAGGTGCTGTTACATAGGATCATAAGGAGGATGGGTTTACAGTGCTTGGCGTACAATAATTGCTCAATACATGCTAACATTCATATCATTGAGTGCCTGGTGCTTACTGTTTGCCAGGGATTGTGCCAAGGCCTAATAATTTATGTGTCCCTCATGATAAGATCTAAGAAGATGCCATTCCCACTTAACTGTTAGGGAAACTGAGGCCAAGAGAGGTAACTAACTTGTCCAAGGGCATACAGCTGAGATTTAAATCTGGGGTGGCTTAAGTCCAAACTCCCTGCTGTCTCTCTTTGTTGCCTCTCCTTGGGGCACAGAGTGAGCCAAAGCACAGAGGTGGGAATACCAGGAGCTGTAAGGAAGCTTGTGCAGCTGAGTGGGTGTGGAAGTAGGGGTAGTGGGAAAGCCATTCATTTATTCATTCGTTGGGCCTGCTTGTGGAAGGGTTTGGACTCTGGTCGGTGAGGGATCGGGGAGAGGCCCATTGAGAGCTGCTTGGAGCAGGGGATCAACATGGAGACAAGTCCGAGGCATCCACCTGTGTCGGCAGGAGGTGGCACCTGTCAGGGTCCTTTCAGCTTGCACCTGAAGGAGACAGTCCAAGCTTCTGGGGGCAGCCCTTGTGCACAGGCAGCTGGCATACCTATTCTTCCACCAGCCTCCCCAGCCAGTAGAATTTTAAATGTCACAACCCAGAAGGTGACTCCCAGTGAGGAAGGGCTCAGGCCTGGGGCTCCTGGAGACTGTCCCCTTGCTTTCTGAGCACTACCTGGTTGGTGACCAGGTCAGGGCACTCAAGTACAGACACACCACCAGAGCATCCCTACTGCCTGCCTTTAGCATGGGACCCTGCAGGCAGGGAGTTGGAAATAAAGGCTTCTTAACCCATTGAAAAGAAAGCTTTAAAAAATTATTATACAAGCAATATGGGCTTATTAGGAAATATAAGCTAACAAAAGTGAATTTAAACAATCTACTTACAATCCAACCATAAATTTTGAAGGATAGTCTTTTGACTTTTTAAATGCATGTATTCATAGATTTTATTACAGAAATAAGAGCATGCTGCACGAAACATTTTTGCAACCAACTTTTTTTGTATTGACATATAATTCATATGCTATAAAATTCATCCTTCTAAAGTGTATAATTCAGTGGCTTTTAGTATATTCACAAGGCTATGTAACCATCACTATTATCTGACTCCAGAACATTTCATCACCCCAAAAAGAAACCCTGTATCCATTAGCAATCACTCCCCATCTCCCCTCCCTCCAGCTCTAGCAACCACAAATCTATTTTCTGTCTCTGTGGACTTGTTTATTCTGGACATTTCATAGTTATGGACTGTGAAGTTTTAAGAGGATGTATGTCCCCTAGAAAAGCCATGTTGTAATCTAAATCCCATTTTGTAAAGGCAGAATAATCCCTATTCAATACTGTATGTTTGAAACTGTAATGAGATCATCTCCCTGGAGATGTGATTAAATCAAGAGTGATTGTTAAACTGGGTTAGGTGACGACATGTCTCCACCCATTTGGGTGGGTCTTGATTAGTTTCTGGAGTCCTATGAAAGAGGAAACATTTTGGAGAGTGAAAGCGATTTGGAGAGAGCAGAGAATGCTGCAGCACCACAAAGCAGAGAATCCATGAGCCAGCGGCCTTTGGAGATGATAAAGGAAAACACCTCCTGGGGAGCTTCATGAAACCGGAAGCCAGGAGAGAAAGCTAGCAGATGACACCGTCTTCGCCATTCCAGCTGAGAGAGAAAGAACCCTGACTGTGTTTGCCGTGTGCTTTCTCACTTGAGAGAGAAACCCTGAACTTCATCCCTGGATGGATGTCTTAGATTGGACATTTCTATAGACTTGATTTAATTGGGACATTTTCTTGCCCTTAAAACTGTAAACTAGCCACTTATTAAATTCCCCTTTTAAAAGCCATTCCATTTCTGGTATATTGCATTCGGCAGCTAGCAAACTAGAACCTGGACTGTACAACATGTGGACTTTTGTGTCTGGTTTCTTTCACTTAATGTAATGTCTTCAAGGTTCATCCCTGTTGTCACATATATCCAAACTTCATTCCTTTTTAGGCTGACTAATATTCCATTGCATGGATATATAACATCTTGTTTATCTATTCACCAGCTGATGGACATTTGCTTCCAGTTTTGGGCTACCATAAATAATGCTACCGTGAACATTCATGTACAAGTTTTTATGTGAACCTATGTTTTCAGTTCTCTTGAGTATATACTTAGGATTGAGCTGCCTGGTCATTGGTAAGTATATGTTTAACTTTTTGAGGAATTATCAAACTGTTTTTCCAAAGTGCCCGCACCATTTTATATCCCCACCAGCAGTGTATGAGGGTTTCCATTTTTCCACATTCTTCCCCACATTTGTTATTCTCTGTTTTTTTAGTATAGCCATCCTACTGGATATGGAGTGGTATCTCACCTGGTTTTGATTTGCATTTCCTTATTGACTAATGATGTTGAACATCTTTTCATGTTCATTTGTATATATATATTTTTTTTTGAGAAATACCTATTCAAATCCTTTGCCCATTTAAAAAAATTGGGTTACTTATCAAAATTGCTGAGTTGTAAGAGTTCTTTATTCTAGTTACTAGATCCCTGGCTATACGACTTTGCAAATATTTTCTATCATTCTGTGGGTTATCTTTTGACTTTCTTGATAGTGTCTTTGAAAGATGATTTTTTTAATTTTGATGAAGCCCAATTTATTATTTTTTTCTTGATTGTGTATGCTTTAGGTGTCACAGCTGAGAAACCATTGCCTCATTGAAGGTCATGAAGTTTTACTCCTATTTTTTCTTCTATGAATTTTCCAGTTTTAGTTCTTATATTTAGGTCCTCAACCACTTTTCAGTTAATTTTTGTATTTGGTGTGAGGGAGGGGCCTAACTTCATTCTTTTTTACGTGGCTATCTAGCATCATTTGTTGAAAAGATAAAATCTCTCCCCATTGAATACCTTGGCACCCTTTTCAAACAGCAACCCATTTAAAAAATTGATATTATATTATGGGCATCTTTTCATGCTAATGAACATATATCTATAAGCATCTTTTAAAAATAAAGCTTTATTGTGAGCCCAAGGGTAATTTAATGGTAGAATTCTCACCTGCCATGCAGGAGACCTGGGTTTGATTCCTGGTCCATGCACTTCCCCAAAACGTACAACCAAAAACAAGCCAACAACAAACAAACAAAAAAATTCAACAAATGCTGCTGTAGTAACAGGATACTCACATGGAAAAATAATGAAATGTGACCCTGCCATACAACATACAAAAAAAAAAAAAACAATAATAAAGATTTATTGAAATATAAGTAATACAAAGAAAAGAGCAAACACCGTAAGTGTTTAGCCATGAATTTTCACAAAGTATTCACACTAGTGTAACTGCCATTCAGAACAAAATACAGAACATTACTTGCATCCTAGAAGCTCCCCACGCCCCTTCTCAGTCATTACCTCCACCCCCCTGGTAACTGTTACCCTGGCCCCTACCACTTAGTTTTGCCTGCTTCTGAACTTTATACAATTGATAACAGATGGTAAGTATGCTTTTGCACATGACTTCTTCTACTCAACATTTTGCCCATGAGATTCATCAGTGTTTTTTGTGGGTTGCAGTAGTTCATTCATTATTACAATTACTGCATTGTTTTTAGGACATTCATTCAAATATTTATACCTTACCAGGTCCAGTTCTGGACCCTGGAATAAGGAAACAAATGACACAGAAATGTTCCTGTTTCCTTGGAGCTCATGTCCCAGCAGGGAGAGATTGACAAAGAAAATAAGTTAAGTAGGACATATAGTGTGTTACATGGAGATAAGTGCTATGGAGAAAATTACAAAACACAGGGAAAGGGATGTGGGGGGCAGGTCGCAATTTTTTAGGGGAGAGCCATAGAAGACGTCACTGTGAAAGTCATATTTAAGCAAAGACCTGAAAGAGGTGGAGGAGGCAGCCACATGGATTTTAGAGGAAGAGCATTCCAGGCAGAGGAAATAGCAGATGCAAAGGCCTGGAGGTGGCCGCAGGGTTGGCACATCCCAGGCATGTCCGGGAGGCCCATGTGGCCGGACCTGAGTGAGTGAGGACAGGAGGATTTGGAGAGGGCACAG
Source organism: Myrmecophaga tridactyla (assembly GCA_004026745.1). Lineage (NCBI taxonomy): Eukaryota > Metazoa > Chordata > Mammalia > Pilosa > Myrmecophagidae > Myrmecophaga > Myrmecophaga tridactyla. The sequence goes on along the minus strand of PVIY010006355.1, from coordinate 60,358 downwards.
GGTGACAAATACTGACAGTAGGACTTGGCTTTGACTATGAATGAAATGGAACCATTGGAGGGGTTTGAGCAGAGGAGGGACCTAATTTGACTCTTTTTTTTTTTTTTTTTAATGGACTCTGGTTGCTATATTGAAGAAAAACTATGGTTGGAACCATAGAGACCTGCTAGGAGCGCTTGCCGTAATCCGGAGGAGAGATGATGGCGATTTGGACCCAGGTGGTCATGGCGGACATGGTAAGAAGCTGCTGCATTCTGGATCCATTTTGAAGGTCAAGCTGAACAATTTTTTCCTAGGATGTGGGGGTAGCGGAGAACACATGGCGATTGAGTTCTCCAGATTCAGAGGCTCTGTCGTGTCCCTTAAGCCATCTCATAGGATTGGACATTGAGGTTTCCAGCCTTTCACTGTTAAGGGCATCCTTGTGGGTAGATCTGTCCCCCATCTAGAATGATTTCCTTGGGGGTAGAGTCAGTCCTTCTGATGCAGCATTTCCCAGCCTCAGCCCACTGTGCCCCACTTGTGCAGGTATTTACCTGGCAGCAATGCAGGGCAGTGTTTTAGAATACACTCTTTGGTCTAGACACCTTGGGGGCAGGACGTGGCTCTGCCGTCACAACTTTGAAATCCGGAATAGGAGAATGACTCTGTGTTTCAATTTCCTCATCTGAAAATCTGGGATAATAATAGTTCACTCTGTGAATCTATGTAAAGCCTGGCACACAGGAAGTGCTATATACATGTTATTTTCATTATTTTTCTTGAAATTGACTTCACATTTTTTTAAAAGCCAGATAGAAGGGTATAAAAGGAACATTGATATTAACACCCTGACAAAGCAGTGTCACTTGCTCTGTAGAATAGGAAATCAAAAAATAAATAGACTGAAAACAAGACAGGGCTGTTAGATTTTGGTTTCATATTGCTGCAGCCACAAGGAGAGGAGGCTGTGTTCTAGAGGAGCTCAGCCCTACTAAACTAAACTGAGACCTCTCTCCCCAACTTAGAAGGTGGAGAGAAAAGTGGAAGATGTGTAACCCATCACATATCAACAGCATTGTTCTGGGAACCTCGCAATCTTAAGACTTTCAAAAAACTGGATTGACTAGTTCCCCCAAGGATGCACTGGTCAGTATAACACCAAAGGATGTCACCGCACGTGCGTGTGTCTATGTTTTGGAGGGTGTGTGTGTCCGGAGAGACTTGTCTCCAGACTCCCTCCCAGCCACTCTCAGGTCTCAGGTGAGTTCCTGGCCCCCTGGGACGCGGGCGCTCTGGGGCGGGGAGCGGGTGTGGCCCGCCTGGCAGCGGCGCGGCGGGGTGGGTAGGGCGGGCGTGGTGCCCGGCGGTGGGACGGGCTCGGGGCGGGGACACGGCGGGGCGGAGCCGAAGACCCGCGCGGCGGGAGCCGGAGCTGGAGCCAGAGGCGGGAGACGCGTCCCGAGCCCGGGCTGAGGATTCGGGACGCTGGCGGCTCCGCGGTGAGTGCTCGTTCGGGGCGGGAAGTCTGCGCCCAGCGTCCAGGCGGCGGGGAGACAGTGGGCGCCGAGTGTCCTGCCCCCTGGCAGTCGGACGCCTGGCTTCGGAGCCGTTATAGTCGCTGGATTTGGGGAGGGTCCTCCTTGGTTTGCCTTTGAGGACTCCCGGGGTATACGTGGGGGACAGAGAAAAGAGAATATCTCAAGGTTGGGGAGCCACCTGGCGGGTTGTGGATACAGATGATGAGGAGACTTGGGGGCATGGGTGGGACTCACCCCCTCCCAGGTTCCCTGATGTCTGGAGAGGGTGCTTGACTTGGGAGTCCTCAGAGTAGTGGGGACAGAACCTCTGAGTTGGGAAGTCCTGAGGCCCTGGGCTGGGAGTGAGGAGACCAGACATCCCGCGTCTCAGTGGGGTCACCCTTTACAGGTACCCTTCTTCACTCTGGGCCTTAGTTTCCCCATCTTCACCGTACCTGTGAATGGTTGGGTGTATGTGGGAGAGTCTGCCTGGATAATCTCTAGCCCCACCTCTGGCCCTGTAACTTTTATGGGGGGGCTCCTTCTTCTTAGTTTTCCCAGTTCACCCACTATCCCCACCCCATCTGCTGCCCAGCACCGCATCCTCTGAGTCATTCGCTCTCCCCACTGCAGCCTTCTTGTCCTACTTACTTGCCAACAAACTCAGAAAGCTCCCCAGGTCCCCTCCGGCAGCGTCTTCTGCAGCTGGCTGAGGGCTGGTAGCTAGACACCTGGCTCTGAGGCTGCCCTGGGCCTCTTTCCTCCGTTTGGAGCCCTTTGGCTTCTCCCTTCCCTTTGCCTCAGTTTCCCCAGGGGCTGGCTCCTTGAAGAGTCCTTATTACTTAGAGGGGAAAAAGCCTGCCCTGCTGCCCCTCCCCGGCGCTTGGTGAAGACAAGAGTGGCCTTCCATGGCCTCTGCTCCACTGTCCGGATCAGTCTGCTGGGGACCCCAGCGGCCCCTGAGTTTGCTGGTTACTCAAGGCCCCTTTTTCCTCTCTACATGTTGGAATTTGAAGGTGGAAGGAATCTCCTCTAACCCACCTCCCTCCCACCCAGGGCTGAATGCCTGCAGAGTGCTGGCCCAGCCTCTGTTGCGTCTATCTGGTGACAGGGACCTCATTGCTTATGAGTCCTGCAGCTCTCACTATACTCAGCTAAAGCCCAGGGCTTGTAGATCCCACTTCTTGGCTCCACTTCTGCCTGCTGGAGCCATACAGAGGAAATTTATTCCTTTATTTGAAAAATCCTGATTGATGCATTGTATGAGATATGGGGATAGAGTAATGAAGAAAATAGACGAAACTGTCTGCCTTCATAGGGTTCATATTCTCGAAAGTAGTCAAAAGCAATCAAATATGTGAATGCATAGTATGTCAGGTGGTGAGAAGCATGCCATGGAGAAGAAAGCAGGGAAGGATGATGGGGTGGGGTATTGCAGTTTTATGTAGCCTAGTCAGGGACTGTCCCTCTGAGATGGTGACAACTGAGCAAAGCCTTGATGGAGGTGAGGGGTGAGCCATGTCAATGTCTGGGGGAGGGAGAGTGTGCCAATAGAGGGAGGAGCATGTACAAAGGTCCTGAGGCAGAAGCCAGTGTGTCCAGAGCAGGGTGGATGAAGAACAGGTGGGGGGTTAGTAGGAAACGAGTTCAGAAAAGTAAGGGTTGGTTTGTGTGTGTGTGTGTGTGTGTGTGTGTGTGTGTGTGTGTGTATCCATGCTGTATGACCCTAAAGGTCACAGGGAAGATTTTTGTTTTCACTGATTGCAATGGGCGTCACTGGAGGAGACACTTGCTCCAATTTGGGGTTTCACAAGCTCATCTGGCTGGGGGATGGAGGATAGACTGTAGAGGGATGAGGGCAGAAGTAGTGGACCAAAGAGGTCTACTGCCATTATTCAGGGGAGAAACCATGGGGCTTGGAAAGAGGTGGCGAACAATTATCAGATTTTCTGATTTGGGATGTATTTAGAAGGTAGGTTCGATAGGATTTGGTATGCACAAGGAGGGGTGGAGTCAGGCTTTTGGGCTGAACGCCTGGACATTTGGAGGTGTGGTCAGCTGAGATAGGGATGCCTGTACCAGGAGCTGTTTAGGGAGAAGAAAGGAGTTTGGTCTGGTACTTGCTAAGTTTGGGTTGCCTATTGGACATCCATGTAAAGAGGTCCAGTAGGCAGCTGGGAAAAGTTGAAGCATGTGGGGGGAGCAAGAAATGATATTTGGGGTGCCAACACACAGTGTTAGTAGGTAAGCCATAAGAGCAGGGGAGCCCACTTAGAGAGTGAGGGATGGGAGAAGAGGGGTGTCTGTTCAGGGACCCCTGGACTAGCTCTAGGACTGAGAAAGAGCAGAGGGCAGTGTCCTGGGCTCTAAGGGGGAACATTCTTCAAGCAGGACAGGACAGTAATTATGACAAATGCCTTCAGAAGAGTGAGCAAGGTGAGGGCTGTGAATCAAGCAAGGTGGCGTGGCTGATGACCTTGACAAAAGCAGTCTCGATGGAGTGGTGGGGCGAAAGCCTGATGGAGGGAAGGGGGGATGAGGACTGGGAGGCAGCGGTAGAGGCAGAGGACAGGAGGCCTGCTGTTAGAAGGACAGAGAAATAGGGTTGTAGCAGAAAGGGGAAGGGGAGAGGCTTTACATTTTGGGAGGGGAGAAATGACAGTGTATCTGTGTGCTGATGTGGAATGATAGCCTGGGGAGTGGGGACCAGAATGGGGGATGGCTGGGAGCGGGGGGAGAAGAGTGGCACCAGCTTCCCAGGAGCTAAGAGCCAGGGCAGCTTCCCTGGTCCTCCCTTCCTCTCCTGCTGCAAGACCAGGAGCCTCGGGTGTCAGTATGTAAGCAGAGCATGGGCCCCAGAGAAAGCCTGGCCCTGCTGTGGTCTCTGGAAGGAAGGAGGTGTCAGAGCTCAGAACTGGGCCTGGGGACAAGCTTGACCCTGTGTTCTGGCAAAGAAGTATATGCCCTTCTCCTAGAGAAAAGGACAATAGTGGCTCCAAAGTTGTCATAACTGAAGTAGATAACGAAAGACAATGGAGACAGACTGACCTATTTACTCTGAGGAGGGGAAGTGATAAAGGGTAGGGGAGGGATTTTAATTTTTATGAAATAGCTGAAGGGTGAGCCTCTGTTTTCTTCTTCTGTTAAACGGAAGCAGGAGAAACTCAAGCCAGTTATAACAAGGAACTTCTCAGGCTGGTTAGTGAAGACAGCAACAAGGCTAAGTTTTCCTTCCCGGATGTTTAAGATGAAACAGGACAATGCCTACTCAGAGACAGGGTGCTGCTAAATTGGTCCTTGGGGATTCTTCCTGCTCTGAGGTTTCCAGAAGTCCAGGACAAAAGTGGGACTTTCCAGCTGCTGGCAAGAGGACAGAGCACCAGACCTTATGGTTCAGGCCAACCTCTCCTTTTCGGTCTCTGCTGAGCGCTGGCGTCACTAGGCTGGGTGTGTGTGGCTCAGGCCTCCGTCAGCCTGCCCAGACGTGGTGCATTTGGGAAGGGCCCCTGCTTCCTTGTAGGATGTCCCCGGGTGGATGAGCACATTGTGGGTGTGCCTTGTGTCCCCAGTAGGGCTGCTAAGTGAGGGTCATGGTGGATGCACGAGGTTTGGGGTCAGGACTGCCCAAGAATTTCCTAATTCTGGATGGCTGGGTTGACCAATTCTGACTTCTGGCCCATCCTTGCGGGTTTCCCCTGGAGGTAGGTCTGTGGACAGATCCAGGCCTGCCAGTACTGCCCACGTTGGCTTGGCCCAACCTGTACCACCAAGCCTAATGGGCTTTGCTGGAGGGCAGGTGGTCCTGCCTCTCCTGATGCCAAGGAAAGAGCAGCTATCCCTCCTCAGGCATCCTCTGGGTGTGTGGATCAGACATCCTGTGCTTGCCTGCCGGGACTTGGGCCACATGGAAAGTGCTCCTCCTGGGGTGTGTGGGCATTCTCCCTAGGTCCTGAGCAGGGGCAGTGAAAGGGGCTGGGGTCGCAGCCTTGTAGATGTTTCTTTGGCTGAGAACGCCTCCAGGACTGAACCCACAGCTCTCTGCCATGCACACAGGGAGACCTGCTTGTCCAGGGAGAGCTATTTTAGGTCCTGGTTTACAGCAGCCTCTGCAGTGTGGACATCTTCCCTCCTGTTGCTCTCATACACGGGCAACCTTGCTGCCTCAGTTTCCCCATCTGGCCAGCACTAGGCCTTCAGCCCGTGTATCGGCAGCATTCCAAGTTGGAGATTCCTCCTCTCTCTTACTTTGGCCAGCATATGAGGAAGGGCACGGAGTGTTCCAGCCTCTCCCCTTGCAGAGTGGCTTTTTGATTCATGAACATTCCCATGGTGCCTACACTGTGCCAGGCTTTCGGATGCCAGGATGGGTGAGACAGCTTCAGGGGCCAACCAACAGGAAGATGTAAACTCCTGTCTTGGACAGAGCTCAAGTGTCTCAGAATGTCCCTACTTTTTAAAGAGAAGTTGGTGTTCCTTTTGCTTTTTTCATCCCTATACCCTTTTACTTTCATTTCTCTGGGCGCTGCACCAGCCCCTTCTCCCCAAGAACCCATGACAATCACAGTGGACAATGCTGGGAGATTTTCTCTGCTCCCTGGGTTCCTTCCTGGGGCTTAGAGTTCCTACTGGTTAATTTCTCTTAAGTGTCCAGAACCTTGAGTCTGAGGGCCTGAGCCAAGAGTAGGCCACTGAGAACAGGAGTGACAGTGAAATGCAGTGGTGGCAGGTGAGGGGAACAAGGGCCTGAGGAGAAGTGGGGCCAGGGGGCAGTACTGACAGTAGACGCTGCACCCTGTCAGGCTTCCAAACAACTGAATTTGCATCATTATTTCCCCTTTACCTGGGTTGGATCTTCCTGGCAGCCTTCTGGTCTGTCCCTTGGGGTAGCAGATGTTTACATGCACTGGGATGAGCAGAGGGTCACAATGGGGAATCCAAATGCAAGTAGCTGAAGGCATGTATTATGCACTCACACTGCTTGAGCTCAAAAAAGCTCCACCTTATCTAGCTGTGAGCCCTTCAACAAGCCACTTAGCTTTTCTGTGCTCAGTTTTCTCATCTGTAAAATGGGCTGAGCATAGCACCTTCCTCAGAGTGATTGGAAGGGCTAAATGAATTCCCACAGGAAAACAGTTAGACGGGCTCCCTGCACGTACTGGTGTGTATTTAACAAGTATCAGCCATTGCTGAGAGAGCTGCTGTGGCCTGAATCAGGTCAGCGTGGAAGAGACCTCTTGCCCTGCCTCAGAGAGAATTAATTGCCTTATCCCTTTGGGAGATGTTGTCCCTGATATGATCTCAAGCTTTTCAGGGATCAAGCATGGTCATGGGAGTCTTGCTTTGGTTTCTGGCTGCTTTGAACTCTCTGTGGGACTGGAGAGTGTCTGAGGGTGACTCAGGCCAGGGCTGACCTGCCCTCTGCTCAGCTTCCAGAGAAGTCCTTGTGCTGACCTTGTGTTCCTCCCCAGGTTATGCAATGTGTACCCAGGAGGGTTTCCAGGCGCAGCGGAGCCGTCTGGTGGGACTGCTGGTCTCCGGGTCCCTGGAGGGCTTTGAGAGCATCCTGGATTGGCTGCTTTCCTGGGAAGTCCTCTCCTGGGAGGACTACGAGAGCCTCAGCCTGCTGGGCCAGCCCCTCTCCCTCTTGGCCAGGCGCCTCCTTGACACTATCTGGAGCAAGGGTGCCTGGGGCTGTGAGCAGCTCATCGCGGCTATCCAGGAGGCCCAGGCCGATGGCAAGACCCCCGAGCAGCATGGCCGCTGGGACCCACACTCGGCTCATCCTGTCCGCGAGCTGCAGAGCCACCGACCAGCCATCATCAGGAGACTCTATAGCCATGTGGAAGGCGTGCTGGGCCTCGCTCGGGAGCAGGGCTTCATCAGCCAGTACGAAAGTGATGGAATCCGGCTGCCCATCTTCACGTCATCCCAGCAGGTAAGGCAGTTCCATCTGTGGCAAACAATTCACAGGAAGAGGGACTAGTTGCCGAGACTAGTTAGCATTGTTGAAGTCAGCCTCTCTATGGGGTCATATGGACCATGGGATCACCCTGAAGAGGTAACCGGTAAACGTTGCAACATACCCTTTTTGATGGGAGAAAGCGTTGTGCAGCAGCTCAGGCCTGGGGTTTTGGGGCCAGAATGAGGTGGGCTTGCAGCCCACCCTGTGTGACTCCAGGCCTCTGTGCAGCCTCTGCACCCTTCGTCTCACCTGTCTGTTTTCTCCGCCATGAAACATTGGTTATAGTTGTATCATGCCTCTCCTATGAGGAATTGGGGAAACCCCATCAAGTTAATCCGTGTTATGCTCGGAACAGTGTATGGCACACAGTAAGCGCTCAGTAACGTATGCCATCGTTTCCATTGTAAGTGACATTTGGCACTTGTACACTTTAATTGCTGACCATTTTACATTAACCACTCAACAGAGTCTAACTTTTTTTAAAACACTTTATAATATTAAATCTGTTTAACAATTAATATTACACTCCATGTATTAGTGCAGTTTCAACATCCACACAGGATTGCTGATCTGAAATTGGATTAGATCATGGACATTCAGAGTTGGGATATAACTGTCCCTGAAACTGCAGAGATCAGGCAGAGAAAGCAGGAACAGCAAAGGGTGCTTTTAAAACACTTTGCTTTACTTTCTCCCAAACACATTTTTTTGCCTTCTCTGTTATATGCTTCCTTCTTTTTTTTTTTCCTCCAAACACATTTTATAAACATCAGTGACCCCCAGGCCTCCTGTGATGCAGATGGAACGGGCATTAGCATCCCACTTTAGAGATGGAGAAACTGAGGCCCAGAGAAGTGGTAAGGTCATGGTATTAATGGGAGCGCTAGTCTTGGACCTAGTGTCTTGACTCACTCATTCACCATTAATTTGTTGGCCAGAATCTATGAGGCTCTACTATGTCTCAGATTCTGTCTTGAAGATTTTTGTGCTCAGGGTGCCTTGTACATAGTAGATGCTTGATAAATGTTTGTTCATTAAATAAATGAATTCTTGAATAAATGAATGATTTGGAATTATATTGCACCGTCAAAATGGGCTGCGTTGAAGGACTTTCTAGGTTTTATTTTTGTCTATTTTTTAAGATAAGGTAGCTTAGATTCTTGGGGCTTAGAGGAGATAGAATATCAACAGAAGAAGAATTTGATGGGTAAAGAAAAGAAAGTGGGAAAACTCCTGGGTCAAAGAAGAAACCATAATGGAAAACAGAAAATGTCCAGAACCAGACAATACTGAGAATATAGTTTATCCAAATGTATGGGATGCAGTTAGTGCAGTCTATAGAAAACTATTTATAACCTTCAATACTTATATTAGAAAAGAAGAAAGGCTGGATTTTTTCTCGTTTTCTTATTTTTAAATGCAATTTTATTGACATATATTCACACAGCATAGAAACCATCTGAAATACACAATCACTGGCTCACAGTATCATCACACAGTGGTACACACAGCCTCATGATCAAATTTAGAACATTTTCATTACTCCAGCAAAGAAATAAAAATAAAAAAGAAAGCCCTAATCCTTCCATACTCCTTGTGTCCCCTTATTGCTGACTCATAGTATTGGTGTGGTACATTTGTGTACCACAAATGAAAGAGCATATTTACTGTTAATTGTAGTCCACAGTTTGTAATAGGTACATTTTTTTCCATACACCCTTCTATTATTAACTCCTTATAATAATGCAGTACATCTACTCTAGTTCATGAAAGAACTTCTTTATATTTGTACAGTTAGTCATGGACACTGTCCACCACAGGATTCACTGTGTTATACATTCCTATTTTTTAATTTCCAACTTTCCTTCTGGTGATATGCATGACTCTAAAGTTCCCCCTTTCCATCACACTCACACACCATTCAGCACTGAATAATTAATTCTCACATAAACTATAGAATATAGGTAACCAGGATGTAGAATGAGGTGAAAGAATGGGGAGTGGTTGCTTAATATGTGCAGAAATGTTTAACGAGGGTGAACTTAAACATTTGGAAAGGACAGAGGTGATGGTAGCACATTATTGTGAGAAGCACGTGATAACAAAAGGACAAATATTTTATGATCTCGCTGATAGGAACTAATTATAATAAGCAAACTCACAGTGTTAAAATGTAGAGTATAGTTTACTAGGCAAAAGATTGTGGCTAGAGAATGGAGACTCGATGCTTAACTTGTATTATAGTTAGTTCCTATCAGTGAGATCATAAAATATTAGTCCTTCTGTGTCTGACTAATTTCACTTAACATAATGTCCTCATCCATGTTGTTGCATGCTTCAGGACTGCATTCCTTCTTACTGCTGTCTAATATTCTATCGTATGTATATACCACATTTTCTTTATCCACTCATCTGTTGATGGACATTCGGGTTGTTTCCATCTTTTGGCAATTGTGAATAATGCTACTGTGAACATTGGAATGCAAATTTCTGCTTGTGTCCCTGCTTTCAAGTCTTCCAGGTATTTCCCCAGTAGTGATTGGCCAGGTCATAAGGCAACTCTGTGCTTAGCTTCTTGAGAAACCGGAAAGGCTGAATTTAAATAAGCTAAGAATCCATCTTAGGAAAGGGTGAAGTACAGAAAAAGCAAAGATTGAGAGCTGGGACTAAGCTGAGTGGGTGGAAAGTATGGTGGACAAGAGAGCTGAGGATTGTAGGATATTACAAGGGGCTGACTATCGGAGATTTGCAGTTTTAGGATCCATCTCTCTCTGGGCCTCCTTTGAGCTCTGATATTCTATGATTCTGTGCTTTTTGGCTTTCCTTCTGTGGCTGAATTTCTGATTCAGTAGCTGTGTGAGTAACACTTGTGGTGTACCCAACTAACACGTCTCCCAATCCGGAACTGCCTTGTATGCTCTCATAAACTGGCCTTCTAATTTCCTATAAGCAGATAGTTGCCATGGGGTGCAGGTTGGGGGCTGAAAACCTTGGTGGAATGGAACAAAATGCAGGTTAAAGCACAGACTCCTAAAATGCCCTTTGCTCCCAGTTATTGAGTGTTTGCTGGGTACCAGGCATTGTGTCAGCCCATACATTTATCTCATTTAAGCCACACAATAGTCTTACCAGATAAGTGCTCTTAACAATTTTCATCATTCACGTAGCAATGAAGAAACTTTGCAAATCACCCTGGTGGGAAATGGTCCAGCTAGAATTTGAATCCAGACCCGTTTGACTCTAAAGCTTGTGCCCTTCCTTTCAGCTATGAAACATGGGGCTTGGTGTGGAAATCTTTCTCAGTTGTGCCCAACAGTTGTTAGGAAACCGAAGGCTGGTAACACCCAAGCTGTAATATCAGCTCTCTGTCTGACTCATGCAATTGCTAAAGTTGATAGGGCTAGGGTGTCATTCTGAGCTCCGAATTACTTGGTTCCCATCACAATATTAATTTAAGTATTTTGTGGTTTTTTAATTGGCAGATATACCAGACCTACAGGTGGCTTAAACGTGTTCCCATCGCCCAGGTTACCAGCACCTGTGTCCTTCCTCTAATGCCTCTGCTGGAGGTAAAGACTAACCGGGCTTTTAGGTTAATCCTTCCTTTGCTTTTTTTTCTTTTTTCTTTTCTTCACATGGGCAGGCACCGGGAATCAAACCTGGGCCTCTGGCATGGCAGGTGAGAACTCTGCTACTGAGCTACCGTGGCCCGTCCTCCTTTGCTTTTAGGTATAGTTTTAGCACCTTTTCAAATAAACTCCTAAACAGTGAATTGCTTTGTTGAGTAGCAAGGACAAACACAGCTGTGTAAGAAAAGTACAATCTTGTCATTCTTGGAAGAAGGCTTCCAGGAGCAGGGAAGCTGAACAGGGTCTCAGGAACATGCTCTGGCTTCACCTTCCCTGGGAGTTTATAAAGGCCCCTTTGGCGAAGACACTGGGCGAGGTCACAAGTGACTCCTGGGAAGCACAGGGCTCATGATAGCTGGAGAATCAGGTCGGGCCAGTGTGAGTCAGTTTTGGATGTCCAGCTGCATATGGCCACAGAAGGTGGCTACTCTGTATGTTCTGTTATAAACTTAACAAAGGCTATTCCAGCTCCCAGGAAGAGTTTAAGGCTAAGCACTTCCATGGGATGAAATGGGTGTATGCTTTGTATGCTCTCATAAATTAGAAGGCCAGTTTATGAGAGCATACAAGGAGGAACGATGTTAGCCCATGGTGAAGATAAGTCCAATATAGATAAGAATCAGGGCCAGGTGTTGTCTGGACATTTAGGAGATAGCTATCTTTAACTTGTCTGGGTCTTGAGTCACACTGTTCCCTTCTGGACAGGTGACCCTCTATTTATGGTGTTCAGCCTCATCTTGAGATTTCCCTTCGTAGTCCTCTAGTGTTGTGTCTCCTTAATCTTGGATACTGTGTCTTCCTCTTTCCTGGCTTTCTCCATTTTGTTAGAGCATATCTTCCAATAAATTCTTTAGAATGGATCTAAGGGAGTTAAAATATCTGAGCTCTTACATGTCTGAAATTTCCCTTATACCTGATTGATACTTTGGCTGGGTATAGAATTCTGGATTTGACATCATATTCCTTCATAATTTTGATGGCATTACTCTACTATTTTCTCTCTTTCGGCATTGCTGCTGAGCATTCTGTAAATGTTTTATATAACTTTCTCTGGTATCTTGTAAAATTTTCTCTTGGTGTCTAACATTCTGAAATTTCAGAATTATGTACTTTGGTTTTCTTCCAATGCATTGAGCACCCAATAGCCATTTTCATTCTGGAAACAGATGCATTTATGTTCTGGGAAATTTTCTTGATTGGTTTATTGATTTCTCCTTCTCCATTTTCTCTCTTTTCTCCTTGTAGAATTACCATTGTTTGAATGTTAGAACTCATAAACTGATCCTCTAATTTTCTTACATTTCTCTCCTATTTTCCATCTCTGTGTCTTTTTTTTAAATCTACTTTATATGTGATAGTCTCAACTTTATCTTTAAACTCTTTGTTGAGTTTTCCATTTTTTGCTCTTGCTTTTAATTTCCAAGACCTATTTTTGAATGTTCTTTTATTAGACAATCTTGTTCATGTTTTATGATGCAATGTGTCCTCTTAATTAAGGATCATAATGAGAGATTTTTGTTTTCTGGTCATTCTTTTCACTGTGCATAAACTTTTTGCCTATAACTTGTTTTTCCCTTCCCCAATTTATTTCTTCCTGGGCTAGTGAGTAAATTCACAAGCCTCCTGCCTGGAAGTAAAGGCCTGCTTTTCAGAGTTCTGGGAGCACAGGTGATGGGAGGGCTGGGGTGATGAGGGGAGGGCGGTGACCGTGGTGGGCCTGGGGAATGCATTTTGTACTCATTTTGTACCTGGTCGTTTACCCTCTGTTTTGAGTATGATACCCCTCTCCTGAATTGTGCTCAGGTCTCACACTCTACAGAGCCTCTGTTTTACATTTTCTAGAATGTAAATCTCAACACTTTTACCATGGCAGAGAAGGGACAATTGTAAGTTGTTATGAGTAGGGGAGGGAAACTAAAGATCTGATTCAAAAACCATTTTGACCCAATCCTTATTATTTTAGTCATTTCTTTTCAGTTCCAGGGGTACCTGATACAATGGTTCCAAACTCTTTTACAGATTCTGGGATGTACATTGTGTGATTTCTAACTTCCCCTTTGTTAGCTTAGGATTTGGCTTTTGGGATCTTCTGAGTCCATTATCATTATCAACCGGTAAGCCCTTAAGCCATTCAGCAAGCCCTCTGCCCACTTTGCTGGGTACTGAGCATTCAACAAACCGAACTCCCTGTCCTGGTGATGAGCACATTCCAGGGGACAAGGGGGAGAAAGACGATAAACCAAAGGAAGCAAATTACAGAGATGTCAGAAGGTGATAAATACTGTAGAGAATAAATAGAGTGGGGTTTGGGAGAGAGGTGGTAAGCGATTGCAATTTTAAATAAAGTGCTCAGAGCATTCTAAGTAGGTGAAATCTGAGCAAAGACTTGGAGGAGGTAAGGGTATTAGGTGCAGAGAGCTTGGGGAAGGGCATTCCGGGCAGAGCGGGTAGCCTGGACAAAGGCCCAGAGGAGGGAGTGTGCCTGGCATTTCCAAGAAGCAGAAGGCTGGTGAACAAGTGTGAGAAGAGTAAGAGGTTTAATAAGAGAAGAGACTGGGGTCCAGATGGTTACAGACAGGGGTTTTTGTCGGTTTGGGGCCCTGTGGGTTATGGTTGACCTTGGACTTTTGCTCTGAGAAAATGGAGGAACTGTTGGGATGCTTGTAATGGAGGACTGATGTGATCTGACTCATTTAAAAAGGATTATCTTGGTTGTGTTATTGAGAAGAAACTGTTGGGAATCAAGGAGCCCATTTAAGTGGCCTTTGCAGTTTTCCAGGTGAAAACTGACCTGGTGGCACTGACCAAGATGAAGGTAGAGAAGGGGATGAGAAGTGGTGGGGCTCTGTAGCTGCCCCGCCAATATGGTAGACACTGGCTGCATGTGGCCATTGGGCATCTGAAACATGGCTGGGCCACATGGAGATTCTGTAGATGCAGAATACAGACCAAATTTCAAAGATTTGGGAAGAAAGAATGTAAAATATCATTAATTTTTTTGTATTGATTCCATGTTAAAAAGATAATATTTTGAATATATTGGGTTAAGTGAAATATATGACATATGACAACACTGTTATGGATATACATTTGCTGATGGATTGCAGAGTCGAGACTTTGAGGGTGACTCCAAAATTTGAGCACAGAGCAACTGAAAGAATGGGGTTGACGTTAGCTGAGATGAGGAAGGTTGTAGGTGTGTGTGTGTGTAGATTAGGAGTTTGGTTTTGGATAAGTTGGAGATATTTATGAGACATCTAGTGGAGGTGGCAAGTAGGCAGTCAGATGTTCACGTTCAGGGTCCAGGGGCTCAGTCCAGACTGACGATGCGGATTTGGAAGTCATGAGCAGAGATGTTATTTCAGCCACGAGACTAGGTGAAATCTCCCCTCTTCCAAATGGTTTCCAGCTTCCAGAGTTGTGTTGGTGTTGTCTCCTCTCCTTATCTCCGTATCCTTGTGTGGTGTCTCTTCTTTTTAAAAATTATTCAGTTTTCATGGATTTTGAGAGGTGTCAGACTGGACATGTGTGTTCAATTTGTCATCTAATTCTGTATTAACTTCTTTAGACGCATACTGTTGTCTTGTTGTTTTCCTAGCATTTTATTCTTGTACAAAAGAGATGTCTGTGAGATTAGATAATGCGTACCTTTCCACCAGCCTTTCTGGAAAAATAATGGTTTTTGCTTTTCTCATAGGCAAGAAGGCTTCTCGATCTTGCTACAGTGAAGGCCAATGGATTAGCTGCCTTTCTTCTCCAACATGCCCAGGAATTGCCAGACCTCATGGCTCTGCCTTGTGAAGGTATAGATATATTTTTCTCAGTCAATCTAGAAAGGGGGAAGAAGGCAGTGTGGATTCATGAGTAAGAGCAAAAACTCAGGTGTGATATGCATGTCAGTTAGAATCTGACTTACAGGCTGCGTGAGCCTCCCTGAGACTCAGTTTCCTCATTTTAAGGCCAACATCACCTGCTCCATTGGAATCAACGTGGATAATGGTAATTATTGGCTTTGATCAATTATGCCCTACATGATGATAATTGGAGCGACCATATATTGAGGTCTAACTATGGTTTCCTTTGCTATTCAAACTTGCTCTCTATATTGAAAAGATATGGATACACTTTCTGAGATAGGGCTGGTCTACTCTGCCTTTCCAAATTTAGCTACTTACATTTAGAAACTCAAGAACCAAATGGATTTAGATTTTGGATATCCCTTGGTTGCTTACATCACCATCCAAACTCTGGACCGGGAGAGACTTGGCTAGCACAGTACGCTGGCACGTGGCAGGCATCCCTCCCTTTGCAACACCCCAAGAGGTAGGTGCTGTTATCTCCACTTTACAGATGTGGAAACTGGGGCAGGGGGTTACATGACAAGTAGGGGCAGATGGGACTTCAGACTGTCCCCACTATGCTTTCCTTTTTTTGGGAGAAGAAATCCTCACTTCAAAGAGAGGATGAAAGCTCTACACTCTTCAAGTCTTGCACCCAACCACCCTGACGAACGTAAATTGGCACTGAAGGCCCTAACTGTGCATGGCGGTGGCAGATGGGTTTATCACCCAAGGCCTTGTCTTCTGGGCAGCGAGAGTGCCCATGGGAGGCACACCCGTGGGAGGGGTGCTGGTGGGAGGGTTGTGCGTGGAGGGGGTGCCTGTGGAAGGGGTCCTATGGAAGAGGTGCTCATGGGAGTGGTGCCCGTGGGAGGGCTGGCTGGAGCCATGCTTGGCGTTTGGAGGTGGGTGGCTAGAGGACATGCATCATCCCCTCTAAGGACAGAACATGGGCAGCAAGACAGGATAGGGGGACACACTGCACTGAGAACAGTGCCCTGCTCAGCCCTTGGTCACTGTGCCTGCTGGTGTGATAGACACAGCTGGCCGCTCAGGCCTTGTGGCCCTGTGCCATGGTGTGAATTTTCCCACGCTTTCAACATACACTGTCCATGAGTGATTTTTTTTTGCTTTTAAAATAAGAGAGAATTTTTTTTTCCAGATAATTTTGGGATCATTGGTGGTACCTGGACAACCTGCATTGGAAATCAGGATACTGGAGATGAAGGTAGATATGTTATGGTCTCTATTCAGTGCGCCTGGTATATCCATGGGGCAGTAAAAAGCAATAATAATGAGCTGCTCTGGGGACAAAAGAGAAGACGCAATCATGTGACATCTCCTTTTTAAGGCCCCTGTAAATACGACTTTGATATACTAAGAGTGCTCTGTGAAAGTTACCGCTAGCATGTGGGGTGGGGACCGACAGGCCAGGGCTGCCCGGATCAGTACTTCGTTGGGGGCTGTGAGGCTTGTTGGGGTGTCCCAGGCTCTGGACCAGTACTTCCCCATTTCCTGAAAGGGGAACTAAAGCCACGCACAGGAAGCGGTTTCCACACGTCGGTAGCAAGAAGCCTTCAGACCCATCCTGCCCAGGAGAACTCCTACTGGGGAAGACGGTGGAAGGCGGAAAGAGAAGCAGGGATGGGATCAGGGATCTCATCCGAGGGTCGGCCGGGACACCCTGGTGGCCCTGAGGTCATCCAGGGCTGGGCCTGTCACGCGTCTCCGCCTTTGACGTACTAGCTTTCCTCAGCCCCAGGCCTGTGGGGCCCCTCCTCCCGTCCAGGCGATTGGCTGGGGGCTTCCACGGGCAGCTCTTGATGGCATCCCGGGCTACACAGGGACCAACCAGGAGGACCCAGAGGAGCTGGCTGAGTGGGGGGATCCTGAGAGTGGGGTGCTGAGCTCTGCCGCTGCCTGTCCCCTCTCTGCAGGACTTTGGCATCCCTCCCCTTCGCTAGGGGATTCCTGAGAAGTCTTGTCGCCTATTTCTGAGAAGTGAAGATTCAGACAAGTGTTGCTGTCCCAACTTGGGGGTCAAACAGGCAGTGAAAATGGGCTGGGCTGGTGGGGACGGGGCGGTGGCAAATGTGATGATACCCTCTGGGTGTGTGGGCATTGCCAGAGCTTACAGGGTGGTTTTATGGTGTCCCCAAGAAAAGCTCAAATTTTTTGTTTTAATAGAGAGTGTCTGGTTTTTAGAATTGGCCACTAAGTAAAATTTTTCAAACATCTTATCGAGGCCAAATAAAACATGTCCGGGGATTGGAGTGACCCATGGGCACCCAGCCCTCCTGTCTGAGCCTGGGCAAGGCCTGCTCGGATCCTGAGTGACCTGGGATGCCAAGTCCTTCCTTCGTGGCTCCTCTCAACCTGACATTTGAGTCTCTTCTTCCTGTTTTTATTACGAGCCTTGTAGTATTTTATTGCATTGCTCTAGTTATACTTACATGGATTGCTTGGCCCGTCTACACTCTATCCATGTGTGTTCTCTCATGAGTCTCTGCTGTATTAGCTCTGCATTTCTGCTGTAACCAGTGACCACTGAGGGAGGGGCTTAAACACCACAAACTTCTTATCTCACGGTTCTGCAGGCCAGCAGCCCCGCACGGGTCTCATCAGCCTTAAAAGGAAGGTGGTGGCAGGGCAGCGATCCTTTCTGGGGGGTCCCGGGGAGATTGTCTCCTTGCCCTTTGGGGCTTTGAGAGGCTGCCCGCTGTTCTTGGCACATGCACCCCATCCTCCATCTTCGAAGTCGGGAAAGTTGCGTCCCCCTGTGCCCTCCTTCCACAGGCCCCTCTGACCCTCCCCTCCCGCCTCCCTCTTCTGCTTTTAAGGCCCCTCGTCATTACATCGGGCCCACCCAGATAATGCAAGATAGCCTCTCCTATCTCAAGGGCTTTACCTTAATCACAGCTGCAACGCCCCTTTTGCAATGGAAGGTGCCGTATTCGCAGGTTCTGGGGACCATGATGTCATCTCTGAGGGGTTGGGGGCGCTGTGTTCTGCCAGCCGCACCTACCAGTGATGTTGATAATAAGCATCAGCAGTGGGAAGCTTACCAGGGGTCAGAAATCCTCCTAAACTCTCCTTTACCTCATTCCCTCCTGAAACAACCCTAAGAGGGCTTGTCTTATCATCGTCCCCATTTTTTATAGATAAGAAAACTAAAGCCCCAGATGTTAAGTAGCTTGCCCAAGCTAATGGCAGAGCCGGGCTTCACGCCGAGGTGTGTGTATGACTTCAGAAACGGGGCTCCCAAGCCCTTAAACCTTCCACCTCCCCTCAGAAAGAGGCAGCTGAGGCCGGGGGACGAAAGGACTTCTCTAAGTCCCACATGGCCCCCCAGGCATCAGAACGCAGGTCTTCTGACCCAAGCCTGCTCTTCCCCGGCTCTTTGTGACAGTCATCGCGGATGTCTTTTGGGCACTCACGTCGGGTTGGACACTGCCAAGCATCTGACATGCATTATTGCAGCTGATCCATGTAAAAACCCTATCAGGCAGGCACCACCATGTCTCCCACTTTACAGGTGAGAAAACTGAGGCTTAGGAAGGTTACATGACTGGCACCCACCCGCCGGCCGTGCTCCCCCATGTATGTGCCGTCACATCGCCCCAGGCAGCCCACTCCAGTCAGGTCCCATCCCCACACGGTGCCACCCTCCTTTGCCTCTTCCTCTCTCTCCCAGCTGCCGCGTGTAGGAAGTACACGTCCAAGCTGAGGACCTCCGTAGCCGCCCAGTCTCGCTTCCTGAGCACCTACGACGGGGCCGAGAACCTGTGCCTGGAGGACATATACACGGAGAACGTCCTGGAGGCCCGGACGGGCGACGGCCAGCCAGGCTCCTGGCAGAAGAAGAGCCCTGCCATGCTGAGCCTGGAGGAGCTCTTCCACACACACGGCCACCTCAACAAAGACGCGGACACCGTGCTGGTGGTGGGCGAGGCGGGCAGCGGCAAGAGCACGCTCCTGCAGCGGCTGCACCTCCTGTGGGCGGCGGGCCGCCACTTCCAGGAGTTTCTCTTCGTCTTCCCATTCAGCTGCCGGCAGCTCCAGCAACTGGCAAAGCCGCTCTCCCTCCAGACGCTGCTCTTTGAGCACTGCTGCTGGCCCGACGTGGGGCAGCAGGATGTCTTCCAGGTCCTCCTTGATCGCCCTGACCGTGTCCTCTTAACCTTCGATGGTTTTGACGAGTTCAGGTACAAGTTCTCCGATCGCGAGCGCCACTGCTCCCCGACCGACCCCACTTCTGTGCAGAACTTGCTCTTCAACCTTCTGCAAGGCAACCTGCTCAAGAATGCCCGCAAGGTACTGACGAGCCGTCCCGAGGCGGTGTCTGCCCTCCTCAGGAAGTACGTCCGCGTGGAGCTTGGCCTCAAGGGCTTCTCGGAGGAGGGCATCGAGCTCTACATGCGGAAGCACCACCGGGAGCCTGGGGTGGCAGACCGCCTGCTCCGCCTGCTCCGAGCCACCTCAGCCCTGCACGGTTTGTGCCGCCTTCCCGTCTTCGCGTGGATTGCATCCAGATGCCACCGGGAGCTGTTGCAGGACGGTGGGGGTTCCCTGAGGACCACCACGGACATGTACCTGCTGATCCTACAGCATTTTCTGCTGCATACCTCCCCACCGGACACAGCCCCCCATGGGCTGGGACCCAGCGTCCTTCGAGGCAGGCTCCCCACCCTCCTGCACCTCGGCTGCCTGGCTTTCCGGGGCCTGGGTACATGCTGCTATGTGTTCTCAGCCAAGCAGCTGCGGGAAGCGCAGGTTGACGCAGAGGACATTTCTCTCGGCTTCCTGGCACCTGCTAAAAGCCGGGGTGTGCCAGGGACCTCGGCACCCCTGGAATTCTTACACATAACTTTCCAGTGCTTTTTTGCTGCGCTGTTCCTCGTGCTAAGTGCTGACACACCTCCCACCTTGCTCAGGCACCTCTTCAATTGCCGCAGGCCCGGCAGCTCCCCGCTGGCCAGACTGCTGCCCATGCTGTGCGTCCAGGGCTCTGAGTGCAGGGAGAGTGACCCGGCTGCATTGATACAGAAGGCCGAGCCGCACAACCTCCAGATCACAGCGGCTTTCCTGGCCGGGCTGCTTTCCCAGGAGCACCGGGACCTGTTGGCCGAGTGCCAGGCGTCCGGAAAGGCCCTGCTCCGGCGCCACGCCTGCGCCCGCTGGTGTCTGGTGCGCAGCCTCCGCCAGCACTTCCACTCCATCCCGCCAGCCGTGTCGGGGGAGGCCAAGAGCCTGCACGCCATGCCCCGCTTCCTCTGGCTCATTCGGAGCCTGTATGAGATGCAGGAGGAGCGGCTGGCCCGGGAGGCCGTGCGCGGGCTGAGCGTGGGGCATTTGAAGTTGACCTTTTGTGGCGTGGGCCCCTCCGAGTGCACCGCCCTGGCCTTTGTGCTGCAGCACCTGCGGCGGCCCGTGGCCCTGCAGCTGGACCACAACGCCGTGGGTGACATTGGCGTGGAGCAGCTGCTGCCTTGCCTCGGCGTCTGCAAGGCTCTGTAGTGAGTGTTGCTGGGCGACGCTGGGCAGGTGGGCACACTACACTCGCGGTGCAGGGGTGGGGTCCCCAGGCTGGGAGCCAGGAGACCAGCCCAGTCCCAGCTCTGCCGCCCTCTCTCTGGGTCCCTTCCCCAGTCCTAGGCCTTGGTTTTCCCACTTGTAGAATACATAGTAACAAAGGCTGTAATTTATTGAATACATCCCATGTGCCAGGCACCGTGCAATTTGCTTCCTGTAATTATCCCATTTAATCTCCGCAGCCAGCTTGTACTATAGGCAGGGACGTTATTATTCTCCCCATGATCCTCAATATGAGGCTCAAAGAAGCAAAGTAGCTTGCCCAGAGTCACAGGGAAATGGCAGAGTTGGGATTCAAAAACCACATCTTTCTGGTCACAAGTTCCCCACTCCCCACAAGTAACCTGCGCTCTGTGGACGAGCTTCAGGGAAGCCACATGCAAAGTTTGGCGTAATATATGTCTGTATTAGGTTCTACCCCAAATCAGAGGTGACGTGTGCCCAATGAGAGATGTTAAAATCCCAATGAAATGGGAATTACAGGGTCCTGAGAGATTGAAAGCAACTGCAGAATTTCACCTTCCCTTTTTTCCCTTACGTGGTGCAGTGTCTGGACAAAATTTCAGCATGACCCATACTGTTCCAGCCCCCTGTCTGACTTGTGGCTTGATCTTTTGAAATGTCTGTGCCTTGCATGGGTGGGTCTCCCTTCACATCTTGGGACCAGCAGGGCAGAGGGGGCACTCAGGTCTGGTGACCAGTAGGCTACAGGCCCCCCAGTCCTCTAAAGAAGATGTCCTGCTCCCTATCTATAACCCCTGAGAGAGCAGAAGTTTTAGCTAAAAGTTAAAAATCTACTCACAGGCTCCCAGGACTTTGACCTTGTATGACCCTAAGCAATGGGCAAGCTGCTTGTTAAATACATGAGGATGCATACCTTCTCTGGGGCACAGTGGCAAGATTCTTTCCCTCCCTGGAACAAACAATGGAAATCTTCTAGAAACTGCAGTGAACTTTGTTATTCCTTACATAGGAACTGTGGTCATAAATCTATAGATATAATTAAAGGCGTATAATACATTATATGTAGAATGCATATTATCTTATAAACGATGAGTATTATATATAAGACATAATAATACATAACACAACATAACATCACACATCAGGTCATATATATCATATTAAGTCAGGATCTTGGACACACTGAAACTGGGTAATTTGAGGAGAGTTTTATACAGGGACTGTTTACAAAGGGGTGGAGGAGTGAGAATGAAGAGGTATAATGCAGGGACCTGGGGAGGGGTGGAGTGTGTGGGACAGGGAGTTTTTCATTAAAATCACGATCTTTCGACTTGGGAATTTCGTGACCTGTCTGTTGGGGGCAGTTCTCCTGATAAAAATATGAATGTGCATTTTCCTGAGTAGTGGGATCATAGCTCTCACCAGGTTCTCAAGGGGATTTTCAAAGGGATCTTTAAAGTCTGAGAGGCCAGGGCAAGCCTCACAGGCCAGCTCATCCCTAGCATTCTTGGACGGAGCATCTGTGCTGGGTGAGGAAGGTCATGGGAACGCCTCATGTGCAGAAGGGGTGCACGGTGCAATCATGTCTGTATTTCAGAGTAAGGTAAGGATGGAGCTTCTGCTTGAAGCTCATGGTATTCAGAGCAAAGTGTGTGCAAAGGGGCTTGTGCAAATGCAGATTCCCAGGCCTGTTCCTAATCGGTAGGTAGGTCTAGGTGGGGGCCCAAGTGTCTATTTTTAACAGACACCACTGGCACTTCTGCTAGAAGCCACACGGGAAGAAGTAGGAGTCTGGGGTGACCCAGCTTGATTTCCTGTAAGCAGTCACAGTCCCTGACCATGTCCTACCGCTCTTCACCTGTCATGCGACTGAAATCGCCATGGCTGGCAAGAGAAAACCCACAAGAGTGCTGTGTGGGTATTTCCTGTGTGTGTGACGGAGAGTGGGGCAGGGGAGTGGGTTGGAGAGAGATCCTCTCCCACAGGGCCAAGCTGCATCTCTCCCACCCACACAGTTTCCATGCCAACCCAAATCCTCAGCCTCCAGGAAACCTATATACAAGAGACCCTATATGGGTTTCTTTGGACCCTGGGGTTTGCCGCCCTAGCTGGCTTCCCAGGTGTTTTGACTGCAATCCGCAGTGAGAGAGAGCGAGCGTGAGAATGTGCACGTGGGTGTGGGCACACTCTTAGAATGAAACAAAAGATTCATGAAATGACTTTGGCTTATTAACTCTGATGCACTCTACTCTGCTTGACTCGGTTTCCTCTCTTCAAACGCTGCTCGGGACCTTCAAAATTGATTCCATGACCCGCTAATGGGTCATGGACTGCGGTCGGAAAACCACTGCTCTAGAGAGGCTGGAAAAGGCCCTAAGGGCATGGCTGAGGGTGGGATTTGGAACCAGACTGCCTAGGTTCAAATCCCTTCCCCACTGCTCACCTCGGCAAAGTTGCTTCACTTGTCTGTGCCTCAGTTTTCTTCTCTGGGAAATGGACATAATAGTACCTACTTCATGGGTAAATAATGTGACTATTTGTGACATGCTTAGGACAGTGCTGGGCAGGGAAAATGCTCAATCAGTGCTGGCACTCATGATTCCGTAGCTTTACCCGTGTGCCAAGTGCTGACAGTGCTTTATATGCACTGTCTCTGTAAATCCTCCTAAGACTATTGCTCCCTTTTTAAGGGAGAGGGGACCTGCAAATAGCTAGCAAGAGGCTGATCAGGAGTAGAACTTTCAGCTGAGCATCTCCAGAGTTGAGCTGTTAGCTGTCAGTTGGGCCTCCCAACTGAGGATAAGAATCATGGGGACAGTTGTTAAAAAAAATTCAGATCTCTGGGCCCCACCTCCAAAGGAGGGGCCTGAGAATCTGTATTTTAGGGAAGCTTCCAGATGATCTTGTGATCAAGTAAGGTTTGGAAACGCTGGCCCAAGAGGATTGGCAGAAGGGGCTTGCCAGGCAGGGTCTGGCCCGTGGGAGTGATAAGAGCAGGGGTGCAGGCTGATCAAGAAGGTCCCTAGCCAAGCCCCATGCTGGTCTCCTACCCAACCTGCCATCTGCTGTCCTCGATGGCTCTCCACCATGGCCCCCTGTGGGTGGCCCTCAGCATTCGCTGAGGCTGCTCTGACCGTTGTATATCTTTTACGGAGATGGAAACTGTGCCTCAAGTTAGATGAGTGACTTCCTGAGGATTTCAGTGGTCCCCAGGAAGAGCTCTGGGTCTCCGCTTCCTGGTGTCCCCTCCATGATGTCCCAGTTCAGCAACTTGGGCAGGGTGAAGGGAGAACCCACTTTTCTGGGGTGCTTAGTCCCAACAGCATTTCCCGGAAGCACAGATGCTGGCACTTTGGGGATGATGAAAGTTTTTTTGAGGTTTTGTATACCTTTTTCTCTCTTTCTTATCACCTCTATTTCATATATTTTTTGTTTGTTTGTTTTTTCAGCTTGCGAGATAACAATATCTCAGACCGAGGCATCTGTAAACTCATCGAACATGCTCTTCCCTGTGAGCAGCTGCAGAAGTTAGCGTAAGCCCGGCAGGGCCATGGGCATTGGTCCCCAGGTCCCCTGGCCCCTCCCAGGCCATGTCTCCTGGGCAGCTGTGAGCGGGTGATGGGGTGGAGGTGGGGATTGGTTTGCATGGTGGGAGGATGCAAGGTGATTCCTGTCCTGAGGGAAGAGGCCACTGTGGGTTTGGTTGGCCACTCTCCTTTATGCCTTTACTCCATGTCTCCTCTACCCTGGAAATTTTCAGTCTGTTCAACAACAAATTGACCGATGACTGTGCACACTCCATGGCCAAGCTCCTGGCGTGCAAGCAGAACTTCTTGGCATTGAGGTGAGCTGAGGGCTTCCCTGTTCCCTGGGAATGGTTCTTCCTCATGGCTGAGTCAGTCTGGTCTAACCTTGGCCTTGGCTTGGCCTGTACTGGCTTATGACTCCTTTTGAACAGGATATCTCCAATGCTGTGACCTATCCAAAAACTCTGAACTGGTTCTGCAGAGGGCTCCTTGCCCTTTGACCTTTAGCCCCCAGGGGTGAAGAAGGGTTTCCAGGCCCCCTTTTCTTCCCTGGGTCTGGGGCTCTCTGGGGTTACCATATTCCCTGATGCACTTCAAGCCTTTGCTGATCGGAGAGGCACACATCAGTTATCTGGCACCAGCAGCTGTGATGGCCAGTTGCCGAAACACACCCAGGATGTCCTTTAATTGATGGGACGGTGTTGGGGTTGCACTCCCATGTGGGAAGTCTGCATGTCTGCTCCACCTGCCTGAGACCATGAAAGTGACCTCAGGTTGCCCTGGCTTGGCCTAGCTTCTCTTTTTGTCTGGGATAGGTTGGGCTCCTGCAATTTGCCAGGCCGTAAAAGAAGACAAAGTGAAGAATTGCTTCCTCCCATTCTTACCGCCTACTAGACTGGAGTTGGGGATGGGAACTGCCACATTTCAATTGTTGGCCCATAGCTCAGTTTCTGCTGGGGTTGCTAAGGCCAAAGGTGCCATTCTGTACAAAGGACTCTGTCTGCTGCCACCAACTACTGCCCCAGACTCAAAAGCTGAGACAGAGGCTGTGCCTAGACCCGGGCTTGCCCATATACCTAGGGAGGCAGCCGTGGGGTAGCAGAAAAGAGGCTGGACCCAGATGTGAGGCCTGGGTTTGAGACCTATTTCAACCGGCTCTAGCACCAGACTGCCTGAGGTTTGGGCCCCTGAGGCTTAAATCTAGGATCCTCAAGATCTTGGGTTGGGCAGCTTCTCAATGTGTCAGTGCCTCAGTTTTCCTTGCTGTAAAATGGGGATAGTCACAATAGCTACCTCATAAGTTGTTATGATGATTAAATGCGTTATATGCATAAATAACTGGCACAATACAGTTCTGAGCTTTACACAGTAGACTCAGGGGCTGGTAACCAGTGTGCAGTCATGTTAGTTCTCTGCTTTTTATGCTGGTGTCATGCCAGCCTCCAGGAAGCAGAGGCCAAGATGGGGTTAGATTGCAAGAGCTGTGTCAGGGAAAATGCCATGAGGGAACCTGGAGAAGGGAACTGGTGGTGGTTGGGCGGGGAGCTGGGAACCCTGCCAGACCACAAGGCGGGTCTGACTGACTAAAGGAGAGAGCGAAGGAAGGAAAGTGGTGAGGAAGCACCGTGCTGTAGATTCAGCACAGTTCTAAGGCTGTTGTAGAGTCCCCAAGCCAAAATCATCCAGGAGGGGGGTGCTGTGTCTCCCAGGGGTGGCCTGCTTTCCTAGCCCTGCCACAGCTGGGGGCATCCTGTGGGAAGCGGGCCCTGGTGGAAACGCAGCCTTGGACTTCTGCTCCCTGGGGTTGCAGGCCTGAGAAGGAGGTCTGAGAGGCACCTTCTCATGACCGCTGCACTCCTTCTCTAAGGGGGTAATGGTACCTGCACTTTAGGTTTGCTGTGAGGTTAGAATGGCTTAAAGTGGGTGAAGTTCTTTGAAAAGATGAAAGGGTATTGTCATTCCAGGAAGCCTGGGGTTGTATGAAAGTTCTGGGGATGTCTCTGAAACTTCAAGCAGTGTGCATTTGGCTGCACTTGGTGCCTTCCTCACTGGAATTCCCCTGATGGAACTTTCCTGCGGCTCTCCTTCCTGCAGTGCCTCTCTTGGGGTGGGGTCCCCTCCTCTCTGGTAGCCCCTCTTCCAGCTGCCTGGGGCTGCCCTGGGCTCTTTCCTAACAGGCCAGTGCTACATGCAGCCTCAGGAGAAACCAGGCAGGCTGCAGGGGGCATGCTGGCCTTAGCACCAGGAGGTGCCTGGTACGGGAGAGAGGGGAGCGACAGAGATGGGACTGTGAGTCACCCTCACTCCCTGGCCTCACCCTCCTTGGGAAACCACCTTCCAGGACAGCTACCTATTGTGGTTCCAGCCCGCAAAACAGGCCCCATCCCCCCTTCCCTTTGCTGGGGAAAATGAAGTCTAGGGAGCCGTTGAATAAGCTTTCTTGAGCATAGCACCCATGGTGGCTGAGAAATTGGATCCCGAGTCCTGGGAGCCTCCTCCAGGCTTTCCTCCCAGGCCTCCCTGTCCTGGACAGCACTCCCCCAGCATGCTCCGGGCCTCCCGCCCTCGGCTGTGCCTTCCCAGCCTCCCCTGTCTTCCCTTCCAGGCTAGGCAATAACCGCTTCACTGCAGTGGGAGCCGCGGTGCTGGCCAAGGGGCTCAGAAGCAATTCCTCTCTCCAGTTTCTGGGGTAGGTTGAAGCTCTGGGGCCCCGCATGGAAGGATTTGGGGCTTTCCAAGATGTAGGAGGAGGCCAGACTCCAGCAGAAGCCCACGGGGAGGGTGAGCCGGGGGCTTGGCTGCCTGCGTGTTTGCCACCTGAAAAACAGGAAGTCAGGCTCGGGGCGGGCAGTGCCCGTGGGCTGGTGACGGGAAGCCTCTGGTCCTCCGGGCATCCAGGCCAGTGTGTCTCAGCTTTCCCTGCATGCTCTCCTGGGGTGTTTTTAAATAAACCACCTGGGTGCAGCGTCCAGGCTTCAATAGTTTTTAAAAGCTCCCCAGGGGATGTGCAGCCGGGGTGAGAAGCTAGGGAAGCAAAAAAAAGCAGGGAGGGAGAATGGTCCCAGGACAGGAGAAGGCTTTCCTAATCCCTGCAGAGCCCTTGCTCTAGGCTAGGGCCTGAGAGGGGAGACCCACAGACTGCAGGGCCCCAGAGTGGGGCTTCCTCCATATGCCAGGCAGAGGGGCTGCTCCACACCTGTCCTGATGCGCCCTAGTGAGAACTGGAGTCCACTTGGTAAGAACTGGGGGTTTCAGAACCCAAGACCATTGGAAGAGAGATTTACCATAGGGTCCAGGTACTCCGACATATTTCACAGGCAGGCAGGTTGCCCACAAGCTCTGTAGAAGGTGCTGGAGAAATGAGCCCCTTTCCATGCTGCCTTTGCAGCAGCACAGAGTGCAGCACAAGGCAGCCACAGGCCCCTGCTGGGAGCGCTTCTGCTTGAGGTCTCCTCTTTCAACACACATTTATTAAGGCACCTGCTGGGAACCAGGCATCTTGCTAAAAACTCCAGACACCATCATACACAGTGTTCTGTAACTTGTTCTTGTAACTGGTAACAGCCTGTTCTGTAAATTGCTTTTTCTTCTTCTGAACCTAATATATAATAAATATCTTCATAGCATGATGACCTCATTAAAATATTTTTATTGTGGTAAATATATATAACAAAATTTACCATTTTAACCATTTTTAAGTAGACACTTAGGTGGCCTTAATTTTACAGTCACAAAGTTGCACAACCTTCACTGCCATCTATTTCCAAAACGTTTTCATCACCCCAAACAGAAACTCTCTACCCATTAAGCAGCCACTCCCCGTTTCCTCTCTCCCTGGTCCATGGTAACGTTTTCTTTCTGAATTTGCCTAGTCTAGATATTTCATGTAAGTGGAATCATACAATATTTGTCCTTTTGGTTCTAGCTCCTTTCACTTAGCATAATGTGTTCAAGCCTTATTCATGTTGTATTTGTCAGAGCTTCCTTCTTTTTTGTGGCTGAATTATATTCCATTGTATGAATATGGCAGATTTTATTTATCGGTTTATCTGTTGATGGACACTTGGCTTGCTTCCAGTTTTTGGCCTTTGCAAATAATGTGTGGCTTCAATTTTTAAAAAATAGCTGTATAATATTCCACCGGCTGGATGTCCATTTATTTAACCAGTGCCTTGCTTATGCACACTTAGGTTGTTTCCCGGATTTATTTTTGCTATGAAGGTGTTGCATTTCCAGCACACAGAACAGTGTTGGCACAGAATAGGAGCTCAGTGACTATTTCTTGGTGTGGGAAGGGGCAGTGAATATCCTCATTCAGTTATCTTCACTCACTTGTGCACGTACATGTCTAAGTTAAGTTCCCATGTGTAAAAGAGCTGAGCCAGGAGGTCTGCGATGGGTGCAACCTTTGTACAAGGGATGTTTCCAAACTACAGTGGATCAGAGAGGGGGCACCAAAAGGGTGGAAGAATTACACACCGTGAAGGAATTGGAGATGTTAATGTCTTAAGCGAGAGGTCAAGAATTGGCTTGTGGAACCAGCATTTACTCTTGTTCTGGTGTCCCTGAGGATAGTTAAGGACTTGTGAGTGCCAGTCACAGGAGACAGATCTAAACTAAATGTCTGGAGCAATGTCATGGCCATCTGAGTTGCCATTCAGAGTGAGTTCCCTGACCCTGGGGGTTTGGGCTGCATGGACCTTTGCTGTTCTGTAAGTCAGTGATTTAAAGTCACAGAAAAATCTGAGTGATGTGTGGCCATCCCACCAAAAAGATGGAGCCAAGTCCATTTTGTTGGGGACACCTATTATCTCTCACTGTTACCTCTCTGGCATTGAGTGGTCCTGTCCCTCTGGATGGGTTTGCAGAGAGGAAGGGGTACTGGTAGCTCATATCTAGAACAAAGTTAACACGTGGCGGGTTCTCACTAACTGTCCCTTGACTCTTTTCAGGTTCTGGGGCAACAGCGTGGGTGATGAGGGGGCCCAGGCCTTGGCTGAAGCTTTGGGTGGTCATCAGAGCTTGAAGTGGCTCAGGTAAGCTCCAGAGTCTGTCCTACAGTCACCACAGGGCAAGTGAATGCAGGGAGGGAGAAACCTGGGCAGGTCTGAAATGTCTTTGATCTTAGTTTCTACTCCCACTATGTTAGTCATCAGGGTGAGGAAGAAAGACTCCTCCTCTTTGGATTTGGAGTCGGGACACCTGAGTCTTTCTGGGTCACTTTGGGGACGTCCCTGTCCCTCTTGGGGTCTTGGGTCCTTATTTGTAAATTGAGAATCATGGTCTGGGACAGATACATTTTATCTCAAGGACCAACTCCAATCCATCAGTGGTGGCTTCTCATTGCACTGTGTTGGGAAGGATTCTGAGGCTGCATCTGGGCTTAACAAGAAAGCTCTCTGTGGTCAATGAGCGATGTCTGAAATGAGCAGACTGTAGGAGTGGGGTTACGTGTGCTGTGCATTTTGCCACCTGGGGGCTATTCATTCCTGAGGTCCTTCCCTGCTCTGACACGTTCTCGTTCTATGATTATGTCCAGCCTGGTGGGAAACAACATTGGCAGCATGGGTGCCCAAGCCTTAGCACTGATGTTAGAAAGGAATGTGGTGCTGGAAGAACTCTGGTGAGTTTGGGAGTTCCTTGCTCTGGGGTGGCAGATAATGGCCCTTCTTGATTCTTTGGCCTCATCATTGGGAGCAGTTGTGTGGATAACGCAAAGGTGGAGGAATGATTGATTGATTGCATTTAGCTTTATATGTGCCTGGTAGTGTGCAGTATATAGCACCAGGCATATAGATGCCAATTCCTTGTATTTAATTGTACTTATTAGTTAGTTTGATTACTGCCTCCATGTGCAATAATGGTTATGAGCACAGACCCTGGTGTCAAGCAGATGCATTCGAGTCCTGGATGATATTTTAGACAAGTTAAATAACCATCTCAGAATCTTAGGTTTCTTACCTGCAAAGTGAGGATGAGAATGCTTCTATTCTAAAACACCATTATAAGAATAAAAATGAAGCAATGCCTATAAGGAACTGAATATGCACCATTTGTGTAAGTGCTTCATAAATGTTAAATTAAAATAGTGGCAGTATTACCAATGACTACTACTAAAGTAGCGGTAATAATAATGCTTGGTTATTTTCAAGTGAATTTGAGTTCCTTGGAATACTAGATGTTAGAGTTGGTGTCACCTTGGAGGGTGGAATGAACTTTTGGGGAAGTTGAAAGATGAACTATGAACTGTTCTTATGCTGTTGTCCCAAAGGTGAGTCCTGGTTTTCCATCCTTCAGGCACTGCTTGTATAGTCTTCTGGCATGTTCTGAGCAGTTCTGGATCATATTAGAAAGTGAAAATGCTGAACGTTTGATTTTTCAAGGAAGCAGAAAAGCATTGAAACATTTGAATGTGGCCAGTGAACGGATATTATGGAAGGCCTTGGAGGTTGGCAGGGTTCTCTGGCTTAGCCAATCTATCATTGGCCGTACCTGGATTGGATATTGCTATTTGAAATTTCTTAGTAGAGGGCCCCTCACTGTGAATCTATGAGTTATCACCACATTAGACTCTGTCTGCAGTGGCTTGAACCTATATATGTGCACATCCTTCATATGTAAGTGCCTGAGTTTAGGCAGCTCAGGGCTGGTGTGGCAGCTACCCATGGCCAGCAGGTGCCTCTGCCTTCTATCTGTTCCATCATCCTGTGGCCTTTGTCCTCATGGTTGGCTGCCTCATGATCACAAGAGGGCTACCACCTGCAGCATCACTTCGGTGTGTCCAAGAAGGACAAAAGGCACAGGCCAGCTGGGCCTCTTTACTTTAAAGAGCATTTCTAGAAGCCCCATCTTTCAGCTTCTAGTCATGCATCAATGGCCTGGCTGCAGTGAAGGCTGGAAAATGTAGTTTTTCACCAGGCCCTCAGCTGCTCCAAGCAAAACTGGCTTCCATTAACAAGGAAGAAAGGGAAAATAGATATAGGATAGGTGATCAGAGGAGACTCATTGCCTAGAGGAGCCCTAGGGTGAATTCTCTTGCAAGCTGTCCCTGGAATTGAAAACCCTCACATCCTACTTTATATGTTGCATGAGTTTGGATTCTCAGGTGTTGGATTTTCTAAATGGAGGGCATGTGGGTTAATCTTTATTGACATCACCTTCCATAATGAATGCCATCATAACAACTGGACTTTCTTGTTCTTGCCAGCCTGGAGGAGAACCACCTCCGAGATGAAGGTGTGTGTTCTCTCGCTGAAGGACTTAAGAGAAATTCAAGCCTGAAAGTCCTGAAGTAAGGAGTTTATAAGCAAGAGCATGGGCAGTAATGAATGGCCTTGGGAGAGGGTGGTTGGTTGGAATCAGAGATCTGGTTGGCTTCCTAGCCTGGGCAACTCACAGGTAAACTTTGTATGATTTGGGTTCTCCCAAATGCAGATCCTAAGATAAGATCAAGTGCAAGTTTATTTCGAGGTGGTCCCAGGAACTGCTAGGGTTTTATGGAATCATCTATCACTGGAGGTAGCTGGGGCACAGTCCTGCTGGGGACCTCTGGGAGCCAGAGGAGAGGGTGAGGAAGCAGGAGTATTTATTCTTCAGCTGCCTCTCCATCATAAGCTCAAGGGTGCTTGTGAGGACAGCAGCACTCTGGCACTCCAGCCTTCCCTGCATGTGGTCAGAGGAATACCACAGGCAGAGAGCAGCCAGTGTGTCCAGCAAGCAGCCTTTAGAGTTAAAGGTGAATGCTGAGGGAATGTGGGCAGCTTCTCAAAAGCATCTGCTTCATAGCTGACCAGAATGTCCCCTTCCCTCTCCTGGGCCATCTCTGGTTCAGGCAGGAGGACTCCTTGTGTGGTCATCCTCAGTGACTTCTCTCATTATGAAATGCAGGCACGTGAGCCTTCATTCATTCACTCATCATGCATTCACCTATTCATGTATGCCTACATTCATTCATGTGCTCATACAAGAAATATTTCTTAAGCACCCACTCTACCCCAGGCTCCTGTTTGAGGCACCAAGGATGCAGTGGTAAAAAGACAGCACAGGCCCCTGTTCACACAGCTCTTAAATTCTAATGGAGAAGACAGATACTGAACAAGTAAAGAGAATTCAAGAGGGAGATGTGTCAGGGAATGCCTGGGGAGAAGGTGGCTACTGCTTGGGCAAGGCCTCTCTGAGAGGTAGCATTTGAGTTGAAACTTGAATAACAAGAAGGTGCCCACCATACTGAGGTCTCCAGGAAGAGCACTGGAATGCCCACCTGGAGGTGGAGGGAATAGCAAGTGCAAAGGCCCTGGGGCAGAAACAAGCCAGGTGCTTTTCAGAACAGAAACAGGGCCTGTGTGGTTGGAATGTAGTGGAGAGGGAGGGAAAGATAGGCCTCAGAGCCATGGGAAGGATTTGGGATTTTATTCTAAGGGAGAACCATGGAGGATTTTAATCAGTGGAGTAACATCATGTGATTTATATCATAAAAATGTAACTCTTGCTGCATTTTGTGGAATGGATTGATGAGGGGCAAGATGGAGGCAGGGAGACCAAGCAGGAGGCTTCAGCAGTCTTTCAGGAGAGAGATGAAAGAGACTTGAATCAAGCTGATGGCAGAGGAGAGACCTGGTGAAAGGGGGACAGCAGTCCATGTGGAGCCTGGTGGGTCTGGGGGCTCGAGGGCTGGGCTGCAGCAGTGTTGATGGGGAAGTGATCTGGGAACCACAGTGGCTTCCTCTGGTTGTGGACTCAGTGGGCAGGGACCAGTGGCCCAAGGAAAGGGACAGTAAGGGTGAGCTGGAGTCCACTGGTGCATGGGCTTGTGCTTTCCAGGGCCAGCTCCATGCCCACCATGGCACTAGAATTCTCATTTCATGGGGACATCAGAATGACATCAGATGGCTCCTTTTGCTGGAGGAGGTGGCATCTGCCCTGGCAACTGTGGCCCAAGGAAAAGGCATGTGTTGAGAGACAGGCAGACAGCTGCCTTGGGGGGAGCATCTGCTTTGCTGCCAGACCGCCATCCTCGCTGGCGACGCTTGTTTGTTGTTGCTTCGCGGGGGCTAGGAAGTTGCCAAATATTTGGGGAAAACACTTCCACTCGTCACTTGGGTGGAAGCAAGCTGGGAGGCTGGGTAGAGCCTGCATTTGTCTGAGCGAGAATGCCAGGCTTTGCACCCAGGGGGGGCGTTGCTGACTAGGTGTGGATGTGGCAAAATTTGCCTTCCCTCACTGTCACACATAGACATTTACCTGACTTAAGCCCACTGGGTGCCAGGTAGTGGTGGTGCAGGGTGGGGAAGGGTCATCCCACACGACCTTGTCAACAGTCTTATAATTCAGCTTCACTAGACTATCTATCCCCCGTACCATTTTCCCCTAAAACTTGAGTTTCTGATATATCTTAGATTAAAAAAATAAAAAGATGCCTACATCTTTCTTTTCTGAGGCTTAATCGCTGCGAGTGTTGGCTAAGAGGGCACACTCTGGGGCCCGGTGGTCTGGGGCCACCATTACTGACCTTTGTCCTTGCATGAGTGTGTCCATTTCCTCAAGTGTCAGTAGGAATAAGAACAGAGCTTCTTCACTGGGTTCTGAGCATTCCTTAAGATAACACGGGCAACAAGCCGGCATCTAGTAAGAGCTCAAAAAATATTGACTGCTGTGATTATTTGTACTGCCTTTGGGTTGACGTCTAATAAGTTGTTAAAATTGTGGAGGAGGGATAGCAGGAAAGGCAGTGGAGATTATCCAGAAGGCAAAGCTGCAGCAGGGCTCATAGCCGTGGCTCTTGCCCTGCTGTCCGTCACCTTGCTCCTTCTCCCCTCCCTACTCCCACCTTCGTATTTTCTCTGAGTTGTGTCCCTCTGGCCCAAGGCCCCCCAAATGACAATATTATTAGTCATTGATTATTTTCTTTACGCACCAAGGGCTTTCCATATGCCAGTCTTTAATT
The DNA here is from genome assembly GCA_004026745.1 of Myrmecophaga tridactyla. Taxonomy (NCBI): domain Eukaryota; kingdom Metazoa; phylum Chordata; class Mammalia; order Pilosa; family Myrmecophagidae; genus Myrmecophaga; species Myrmecophaga tridactyla. Next base: position 26,403 of record PVIY010006355.1, on the reverse strand, counting down.
CTTATACTCTATGAGGTGGGTACTTTTTTATGCTCATTTTACAGATGAGGACACTGCACATAATTTACTAGAGATCCGAAAGGAAGTGCTGTAGGTAGGATTTGAATGCAGGAAGCCAGACACTAAAGCACAGGTACTCAACCATGATGCCATAGTACCTGCCTGGTGTTTTGATTTGCTAAAGCTGCTGGAATGCAATATACCAAAAACGGACTGGCTTTTACAAAAGGGACTTATTAACTTACAAGTTTACAATTCTAAGGCCATAAAAAAATCCAAACTAAGGCATCCAGAGAAAGATACCTTGATTCTGAAGAAAGGCTTAGGGCATCTGGGGATTCTTTGTCACATGGGAAGAACTTCTGCTGTCCTACTTTCCTGGTTTCTGGTGTCAAAGGGTTCTCTCAGTGTCCTTCAGGGTCTGTGGGTCCTTCTGGCATGTCCTGGGGAATCCTCCATCTGCATCTTCAAACATCTGTGTCAAGGTGTCTGTTCTCTTTATCAGCTCCGAATTCTCTCTTCTCCATGAGCTCTTTTAAGGACTCTAGTAAACTAATTAAGACCCACCTTGAATGGGCAGGGCTCCATCTCCACGGAAACAACCTAATCAAAAGGTCTTGCCCAACAATAGATCTGTGCCCACAAGATTGGATTAAAAGAACACGGCTTTTCTGGGGTGCATAACAGTTTCAAATTAGCACACTAAGAGAGTAGCTAGTTAATTAGACAAACTAATTTTGGTGTTTGGAGAAGAGAAGGGGTGGATTTCACCAAATGCATTGAGCCTTTTCTGATGAGCTCATTGGGGATCTCAGGTGGGAGAGGGATATTCTAGGGGCCATGCAGCTTAGAGTGGCTGGACTAGGCTGGCCAGCTCCCCAAGCCTCCCTTAACTGGACAGCCTTAGAGAACTGAACACTGAAGCAGCTAACCCTTTCATCTTCCTCTCCAGGCTGTCCAACAACTGCATCACCTACTTTGGGGCAGAAGCCCTCCTGCAGGCCCTGGAAATGAATGATACCATCCTGGAAGTTTGGTAAGGCTCCTGGGAAGGCTTCTTTACTTCTTAGAGCCTCAGTTTTCTGATCTGTAAAATGGGTAGAGATGAAGTTCAGAATTTCTAAGATCCTGTCTGACTGCCATCTGGTGTAATTCTGTGTGTGATAGAGCTGGTTCTCCATCTGGGAGAGAAGTCTTCACATCTCTAAGCAGGGGCCAGTTCTTTTGTCTTTCGATTTTATTTATTCAGAAACTTCTCTGTTCTAGGCAATAGGATGGGAACAGGGGTATGGCTAAAGAGTGAAAATAAGAGAAAAGAACTCGGCTCGTGCCCTCCTTGGCTTGGCATTCTGCCTTCACAGGCCAAGGATGTCTTCTCAGACCCTCTGCAGGTCTGGACAGAGGCTAACAGGGTGGGAGTTGTGGCACAGGGGCCACATCTGTATCATGAAAGGTCAGATCCCTTTACATACTTGAAAAGTGCATTGAGTTACAGCTTCAAGGATTTGTCCTCCTTGTTTCCGGGGATCTCTTTCCCCCTCAGGTAACAAGCAGAAAGTTTAACACATCATAAGTGATGGCTGTATTTATGTTTCAAGCACTGGGATAAAATTTTTATTTAATTTTAATTTTTTTTTTACATGGGCAGGCACCGGGAGTTGAACCCAGGTCTCCAGCATGGCAGGCGAGAACTCTGCCACTGAGCCACCATCGCACTGACCTCATTTAATATTTAATATTGCAAAATTAGGAGATTTCATATCAAAATCTGTACGTTAGGGTTTTCTCAAAAGATCTGGCAGTTCTGCCGCCCCCTGCCCCCAGTCAAGTGGGAAACCTGTTCTGCTAACTGCAGACCCTTCAAGCCCTGTTGCCTTAGGCCAGGCTCCACCCGCTCCTCTGTGTGACCTGCCTTATCCCTGTAAGCTTGTGACCCCTGCAGGCACAGACCTCGTCCCTCCCCTCCAAAGTTATATCAAGACAGCAAATGTGGCTATCAAATGTCAAATTTAAAAAACAAAAACAAGTAGAACTTCAAAAAATCTGTCCTGTAAAAGAGAGATTTTCATTTTTGTACAATTATATAATCCCTGTAACCTGTGAGATGAGCTCCTGGGCATTGCGTGTGTGTGTGTGTGTTTTAAACCATTGCACAGCCCTAAGAAATATCACAGTCTGTGTCCAGGGAGGGGGAAGGGGCAAGCCAGCGTCAGGTTGATATTTTAAGGGTTCTGATGTTATTTGCTGCCCTGTTTACAGAGCTTGGGAGGGTAGCAGCGCTTGCTCATTGCATTCTTGACAGATTCTGCAATTGCCTTAAAAAGAATCGCCAGCCTTGGGGAATCCGTGGCCGGCTGGGTGTAGTGCGGACCGTCTCTGCAGAGTCACGGAGTCCTGCTCACCGTGCAGAATGATTCATGAGCTGCTGAGGCTGGCAGAGGGCAAAAAACTGCACAGGCTGACATCCCAGGGGAGCTGCAGCTGGGCCTGGGGGTCGGATCGTCCCAGGCATGTGTTTAAAAAGCAGTGACTTGCGTTTGAAAGCGCTGCTCTAATTCTGTCCTCACTCAACCCTCTCTTCCCTTTGTCTCCCTATAGGCTCCGAGGGAACGCTTTCTCCACAGACGAAATGGGGAAGCTCAGCCGCAGGGACACCAGACTCTTGTTTTGATGTCTCGGCGCCAACCTTCATCTGAGTTTGTTGATGAGCAGGCCCTGGATTGGATTAAAAGAACATGGCTTTTCTGGGGTACACAGTAGTTTCAAACCAGCACACTAAGATTACATATGGCAGCCCATTCAGACGGAACTTCCTCCTGCCCAGGGTTGGAAGAAGTTTTCTCGGAGCATCTCAGGGTCACCTTTATTCTGGTAGAGGAAGGAGCATTAATATTCTCCAAAATAGGCTTTCCCCCAAGCCTCTTCCTGGCATCAAGTTTTTCCCCAGATTGGATCCATGGGATTGAGAAGAGGAGGCAGCCTCCTTCCATCGTCAGATCTTTCAGGGTTCTGCCTTGGGCCAGTGGGCCCGTGTTAACTGAGTTTCTATTGGTGTGGAGACCTGGAGCCCACCTCCTCCTATGACGGGGGAGGGCATGTGCAGAAATTACCTTTCTGCCCTGTCTTGACTTGTGAGTCATGCATTCGAGTCATTCCCCTAATCCGACTCCTCCAACTCACCCCGCACCCCAGCACATGGCGCTTCCTCTAGGTCAAGGATTCACGTGGCTGCGTTCCCAGCTCTAATCATTTCGCTTACAGCCCCTGCCACTGCCCCCCAGCTGAGGCAGGGCTATAATTTACCCAGCTTTCCCTCCTGGTGCCTGAGACAACGTGGGAAGGGGATACAGGACAGCCCCCATTTGTTCCCCGAGGCATCCTGGATTTGCAAGAAGAATGTGGACACACTACAGCTGGGATCACACGTGGACTTTTATTTCCAGTGAAATCAATTACTTTTCAGCTAAGCCTTTGGAAGTAGCTCCCCATTCAAGTGCAGCTTTTTGAAATTAATCTGGGCTAGAATTTTGAATAGCTCCACTCGACCTCTGGCTGATGCCTGTGACCTGAACTATGATGACTGACTTCCAAAATATAATCATAAGAGATGGCCCAGTTTCATCGGTGCCAGAATGCTTTAGGATATATGGATTGAAAGTTTACAGGGGCAAAATCGGGCCTTGTCTTAAAAATGCACGTCTTTCTGTGGTTTTCAAAATGATGTACGTGGAAGTCTTTGTAAACTGCCAGGTGCTATGCAAATGTTATTTTAAGGATTATTATTTATGAAAATGGGTTAGTATTTATAATACATTTTGATTTATTCTCCAAAGTGTATATTTTTATAGAAAACATGACCGTGAAGGTTATGCTATAAATAATAACAGAAGAGAAAACCGTTGAGTCACCAAAGCTTATCTTCATTGTGACCAAACATTAAAAATATTCCTGAAACTTGTCAAATATGAAAGCACAATTTTCTGCTCGGAGTGGGGAAAAATGATGTCAATCAGATAATTTATTACTTAAGGCAAAATAGATTCTTAGAGATAGCCAGGTAATCAAAACACATTTGGCTTTGGCTCAGAAAAGTCTAACCCAGCATGAAGTTTTAAGCTGTTCAGGAGTCTCACAGTGTCTGAGCGCCCCTGAAAAGTCTGCAGCAAATGTGAAAGGGCCCCTGGGCCTCTCTCAATTCTCTTGAAGTGGCTCCAGGAGCCTTTAATAGGAAAAAGTTGGAGAAGATTTGGGTACGGCTCTCCTCAGCAGGCAGCCTCTTGGGCAGGTTTTATTGAACTAATTCTTGGCTGCATTTAATGAATGAGGGCTCAGGTGGCTGCTCACCAAAATGAAATCCTGCTTCCTTGAAAAGTTGCATGTATTTCTGGCTTGGTAAATGCTGTACCATCTCCCTGGACTCCTGTGTCTGAGCATGTCAGTGGCTTCTCTTTGTTGTTGGTGTTACTTTCTGCCTAGATTTTTGTTTTCCATGTATAAGATCAGGAGTAAAATGGCAATGGGCCTGCCCTCGTTGAGGAGTAAACTCACCAGCCCATTTGCAAGGCACCATATTGGATTGTCATTCATCTTCCTTAAGTTTATCCAGCAATTATTTATTGCCTAGGTATGTTATAACAATCAGTAGATGCACAAAATAGACGTATTCCCTGTCCTCAGGAAACTTTGATTGAGTGTCGAGGGAAAGACAGGCAAAAATTTTATTCCATAAAATAAGGTCCAGCGTGGTAAGTGCCAGGGACTCAGGATAGAGGTAAGCCTTCTTTAGATTGGGATTGGTCAGAGAGAAGGCCTCTGAGGAGGTAACAGGTAAGCTAGAACCTGGAGTAAAAGTGAGAAGGGCTGGCCATGTAAAGACTGTGGGTGGAGGGGGGCATTCCAGTCACAGGGAGCAAGCCGTACACAGACCCTGTCATGAGAGAGAGCTTGGTATAAGTGGTCGGCCGAATGATGGCCCCCAAAGATATCCAGGTCCTGAACCCTGGCACCTGTGATTGTGACCTTATATGGCAAAAGAGACTGCAGATGTGATTAAATTAAGGATCTTGAGAAAGGGACATTATCCTGGCTTATCCAGTGGACCCTGTATGCAATCACAAGTGTCCTTATAGGAAGGAGGCAGAGGGAGATTTGACACAGAAGAAGAAGGTGATGTGACCACTGGGGCGAGACGCTACCCCGCTGGCCTTGAAGATGGAAGAAGGGACCATGAGCCAAAGAATGCAGCTCCCGAAGCTGGAAGGGACAAGGAGCTAAATTTTCCCCTAGAGCCTCCAGAAGAAACATGGTCTTGTCAGCACCTTGCTTTCAACCCAGGGAAACCATTTGGGAATTCTGGTCTCCAGGACTGTCTCCAGGAGAATAAATTAGTTGTCTTGAGACACCAGATCTGTGATAATTTGTTACAGCAGCGACAGGAAACTAATATGGAATGTTTTAGACAAGTTGCAGGGAGAGGGGTACCAGATAGGTTTGGAGAGATTAACAGGGCTAGTTGGCCATGGTCTTGAGCTTAAGTAGAGGTGGAGAGAAGAGGATAGATTCCAGAGACATCTGAAGATAAGTTCCCAAGGGTTTACAGATGGATTGGATGAGAAGGATAAGGAAATGGGAAGAACCTTGGGTAACCTGGTGATTGCAAAAGACAGATAGGAAATAGGCTGGGAAGTGGGAAGGACTTCTGTTTTGGATTAAGTTCAAGACACTCAAATGCAGAAGTTAAGTGGAGTCATCAAATTATTGCATACGTCTGGAGCCTGGAGGAGAGGTCATGGCCAGAAATTTCAATGTGGGCATCTTCAGAATCTAAAGGGGAATTAAATCCTTAGGCCTGGATGATATAACCTAGGGAGAGATGATGGAGAAAGAAGCGTTCAAGTGGGCCCAGGTAAGGGAGATATTGATATATGATTACCGTCAGAGTTCTGAGTACGAAAAATTTCCTGCTGTCTTGGGGTGGGGAGCTTCTATCACACATATCACACAACAACAGGAATTTATTGGCTCATGGTTTTGAGGCTCAAAGAAGTTCAAAATCAAGATATTGGCAAGGCTTGCTTTCTCCCTAAAGACTAATGTTTTGGCATAGCTGCCGGCAATCCTTGGGGTTCCTTGGTTTGTGTCCCTGCCTCCCATCACATGGCGATGTCTTGTCCTTTCTTCTAGTTTCTGTGACCTCTGGGTTCTCTTTATAAGGCCTCCAGTAATCTGGATTGAGACCCACCCTCATTCAGTTGGCCACACCTTAACTAAAATTAACATCTTCAAGAGGTCCTCTTTACCATGGGTTCACAGCCCCGGGAATGCGGATTAAGATTAAGAGCATGTCTGTGTTGGGGTCCGTAATTCATTCTACCACACCTAACTTTCCCAAATCCAGCAGATATCACCAAAAGCATTCTAAACCCTTGTGGGTAACTAGGGAATGAGGAATCTTAATTTTAAAGCTTTCCAGGAGGGAGGTTGCTCGAAAGGCGTGTGCTCACGGCCAGTGGCTTATGCAGAAGTAGACAGAATCCAAATTTGTGGCTGAGAATACATGCTTCTTATGCAAAAAATGTGTTAGAGCAGGAGAATTTTTTAAAGAGTCTCAGAGTTTAATAAGCTTCACCGTCATCCTGGGTGAGGACAGGGGAAGTCCATCTGAGTTGAGAGGTGAGAGGTGGAATCATTTTCCCAGTGGGCCGAGTTGCACCTAGAGTGTCCCTCTAGGGCCTGGGCCCAGCTTTTTAGGACGCACCCTTGTCTGGGTTACTGCATTCATCTCCTGTCTCCTTGCTTCTGTCCTTGACCTGTGGAGTGGCTTCTCTGCACAGCAGCTAGGGTGAGCTTGTTACAACACAAATCACATCAGTCCCTCCTCTGCTCTAAACCCTCCAGGTCTTCCTGTATGACACAAGGTAAATTAAGCCGAGGTCTCATGCTGGCCTCACCTTTGCCACACTCATACCACTTCTTTGCAATGCGGTTGCCCTGGCTTCTTTGCTGTTCCTTGAACCCGCCGAGCCCATGTCCGCCGCCAGACCTCGCGCTTGCCTGTTCCCTCTTCCAGCCACACTCTTCTCCTGGATGGTAGTGTGGCTTGCTCTTACATCCTTCAGGTCTCTGGCCAAATGTCACCTCATAGAGGGAGTCCTTCTTTGAACTTTGTACCTAAAACAGCAGTCCCCGGCCACACTTTTCACCCTGGCCCTGCTTGACATTGGTTTCTCAGCCCACTTACCTGATGCACGTTTGTGTCTTCCTCTCCTGTCTCCTTCACCGGGATGTCAGCAGCAGGAGAACAGGGCCCTGAGGCACTCACTGCAGTGTCCTCAAAGGCTGGAGGGATGCCCAGCGCATAGTAGGTGCTCAATAAATACTTATTGAATAAATGAAGAATACACTCTATGTAGAGGGGCAGGAAATGAAAGTTGGGGCAGATTATAATAATGAATTACCTTTTTCCTGACACCCTTAGTGTCTCCTTCCTAAGGGAGGAAGATTTCTTGGGACATGGGACCATCCTCAGCACCATTCCAGATGTAACCCAAAGGCCCCAGTGGAGAGCATTAAACTCTCGCTCTCTCTGTTTTTAATCGCACATAGAAATCATTTGTCATTGATAACAACAAATAGCTCAAATGGGAGAACAGGGATTTATGCTTGAGCTGGGTTAAAGATGATTAAAGTAATCCCTGTTACCTTATCAAAAAGAGCTTTTGGGTGACCACAGTAAAATCCCTCTCTGAATGTTTAAGCTGCACCTGGAGATCCCCCTCCCTAAGAGTTAGGCACACCCCTGAGTTGGAAGACTCTCAGCACATCCACCACTGATGGAACAACTGCTCTGGAACGCTGTGAAGAAGCTCCCGTGCAGTGAGTGGCCTTGCCTGAGGTCCAGTTAGCTCCGGGACTTGGTGCTATTCTGAGTGAGGCCGGGGCAGTGTGCCGTGCTGCTGGGGCAGAGCAGGGCAAGGTAAGTCCCATCAGCCTCTTTACCCTTTGCTAGATTCCGCCACTATTTTGGTTAACTGAAACAACCTCTCTGTGCCTCAGTTTCCTTAGCTGTCAAAGAGGTTACAACCATGCCTGCTGCCTTTGTTTTCTGGGGTTTCTGTAACAGATCGCTACAAACTAGAGGCTTAGAACAACATGCATTTATTCTGGAGACCGGAAGTCCGAGGGCAGGGTGTCGGCAGGGCCACACACCCTGTGGGGCTGTGGGAGAGAATCTGTTCTTTGTCTGTTCCAGCTCCTGGTGGCTCCAGGTATTTCTTGGCTTGCGGCTACACAGCTCTAATCTCTGCCTCGTCTTCACATGGCCTTCTGATCTTTCTGTGGCTCTCCTCTATTTATGTCTTATAAGGATGCATTCCATTTAGGGCCTACTCAGACAATCCAGGATGATCTCATCTCAAGATCCTTAATTGCTGACATCTGCGAAGATCCTTTATACAAATAAGGTTTCATTCACAGTTTCCTGGGGTTAGGATGTGGACTTTTTTTTTTTTGGAGGCCACCATTCAAACCAGTACACCTCCCTAAAAGTATTCATATGCTTATTTAGTGAAGTGTCCTATGCAGGATGATTAAGAGACTGCATCAGCAATAGCAAAGATAACCACTACTATGTATATAGCACTCACTAAGCGCCAGACACTGTTCCAGGCACTTTACAGGTATTAACTTATTTAACTCAAATACATTCATTTAATTTAACCTGAGTTTCTGTCCTATCTGGCTATGCTCAGCCTCCTGCCCACAGCTCAGAGACTCTGGATAATGTCTGCAGAGGACCTCTGTAGTGGGTGCTGTGACAAATCACCCATATCCCCCCTCAAGGTGGAAGGTCTTATTCCCCCGCCCACTAGGAGTGCTCCTGGGTGACAGTCCTCAGCTGCCAGCCCTCTAAGGAGATTGGCTCAGTTGGACAGAGTTGCATCATGCAAGGTCCATCCCACCTCCCAGGGGCAACTCCACATCCAGTCATATGGAGTACAAAAGCTCCACCTCCTCACCCCAACTCGGGACAACTCCGAAGGCCATCCGAGCTTCAGAGTTCCCCCTGGGGTCAGCTGAAGCCTGGTGGAGACTGTGTCACAGCCTCTCCTTCTGCTACTTCTGTTTCTCTCCTCTGCCTTCCTCAAGAGTGCCTGCCAATATTCTCACAAGCAGTGTGAACAACCAAAGCTACAGGCTGAGCCCCCAGTCCTGGGGTTTGTTCGTATGGAACTTAAGCCTACTTAAAATTAGGACTAAGAGTCACGCCCAAGAGAGCCTCTTTTGTTGCTCAGATGTGGCCAACACAACAAGCTAACTCACCACCCTCTCCCTGTCTATGTGGGACATGACTCCCAGGAGTGTGGACCTTCTTGGCAACGTGGGACAGAAATCCTAGAATGAGCTGAGACTCAGCATCAAGGGATTGAGAAAAACCCTAGAATGAGCTGAGATTTAGCATCAAGGGATTGAGAATACCTTCTCCACCAAAAGGGGGAAGAGTGAAATGAGACAAAGTGTCAATGGCTGAGAGATTCCAAACAGAGTCGAGAGGTTATCCTGGAGGTTATTCTTACGCATTAAGCAGATATCACCTTGTTATTCAAGACGTAATGGAGAGGCTGGAGGGAACTGCCTGAAAATGTGGAGCTGTGTTCCAGTAGCCATGTTTCTTGAAGATGATTGTATAATGATATAGCTTTCACAATGCTGTGTGATTGTGAAAGAAACAAACAAAAAAGAGTGCCTGCCAGTCAATTTCTTGTATACCATCTCTGTCTTGGACCCTGCTTCCTGGGAAACTCAACCTGTTCTAATATCTTGGGCTTGTGCTTCCATTATCCCATCCTCTTTCATCTCTTAACAGCACTCTGATTTCTTTTGGGGAAACTAACCCTCTCTTATTGTATGGGTGGTGCCTTGGGGCTGTAAATCAAGGTGCTCCTTCTTCCCCTGGCCAAGGAGTGGACATGTGACCCAAGCTTGGCCATTCAGAAGCTCTCTCTTGGGCATGTCACCCTTGCACCTGATGGCGGTGCCCTGAAACAGTCACCATTTGGTCATCCCATTAAGATCTCTGGTAGCTCCATTATTTCTGTGATTCTGCAATTTCCTAATATCCTTTCAGTAAACCCTCTATTTACATTCTGCAGTGTACTTAATACACACTTAATAATCCATGTGACAAGGGAGCACCATGTCTTTGAGCGAAGCTCAATGTCTCTACTCACAAGGTGGGGGTAAACAGTTATTTTTCATTTAGCAGCATTTACTCAGCACCTAGTATCTGCTCAGTTGCTTTTCCTAATTGTCAGGCTCCAAGCCAAGTACTTTGTACTGTGCAAAAATAGGAAATATCTCCATTAAAGATGAAGAGACTGAGGGTCAGGGAAGATGAATGACTGACACATAGTTAGGAAGTAACAGAATTGAGATCCCATGTCTGATGCTCAAGGCATATCTTAACTGCTACACTATATGGACATTTATAAGGTTCATGTCCACTGGCTGCTTTATTGCCTAATTAGAATTAGGGCAGCATATTTGGGTAATGCTAGCTGCTATAGCAAACCCTTAAATTTCAGTGGCTAACACAAACCTAGTTGACTTCTCACTTGGGCAACAGTTCAGCAAGCAGCTTTCCTAAGTATGGTGTTAGGGGGCTCACAGGATTCGTGGGAAAGCTCTAGAGCTAAATGGGAAAATGGCAGGAATTGTGGAAGGCTGGGTAAACAACTGAAGTTGCCATTTACTGAGATGGGGAAGGCAGAAGTGGTGGTGGTGGTGGTGGTAGCAAAAATATTCAGACTTCACGTAGCAAAAATATTCAGAGTTCACTTCTGTCTGTGCAGAAGTGTGCATTTGGTGAGGTCAAAGTGGGAGGTGGAAGCCATTTGGGAAGCTTGGGGTAGGGCCTAGTCAATAATCCTGACTAGTCTACTGAGAACATTTTGTTGGGTCTTGAATAACTATGTGTTACTTTATTACTCCATGCCAGCCTCCTAGGAGTTTACCACCTCCTGGGAGAGAGAACCAATTGAATTCAATAGCTTTCCCTTGGGCTCCTGTTGTATACAATAAAGTAGCTATGCAAGAGCATTTAGAATCACCATTAACCACCATGCTTAAAACCCTTCAAAGGTTTCACAGCCCTAGCTCACAGGCCGTTCTAAATGCCTGCCCTTTCTGTGTTCTGCCTCTTTCAGTTCTTTCAACATGTCGCACTCTTTCCTATTCCCTCTGCCTGGCGAATTCGTCCTCATGGTCAATGCTGGTCATCTTTACCATCCCTCCCCCCTTAAAAGTGACTTCCTCCAAAAGGCTTCCCTGAGTGCCCAAACAGCTTTTACGTGTTCTCAGGGCAATTACTTGTTTACAATGTGCCTATAACAACAGGGGTTTTACCATCTGCTCAATAACTTAACCATGGGTGGTGTGAACTTAGGGCCAGGCTGGGTAGAAAAGGCTAAAGGATGGTGGGTGGACAGAGGTGATCCATGGGAAGTGGGACTGTGTGCAAAGGCTCCTAGAAGAGGCTGGACTTTAGTTGGGTCTTTAAAAAAAAATGTTATTTATTTTTGGTTGGATCTTAAAGGAGGGAGAATTTGAAAGGAAGAGAGCATGGGTATTTTCAGTTGGAGAATCTGTTTAAACAGAGATGGAAAGGGCCTTGGCTTGGAAACAGGAGAATCAGGGACTCAGCTCATCTTCCAGGGGACTGGGAACAAGTTATTTTCCCTTCCTGGACCTTAATCTTCCATCTGTAAAATGAGAGGCTGGTTTATCAAGGGCTGCAAATAATAGTGCCATGACACCATTCCCCCATCTCATCCCCTGGCAAGCATTTCTCGTCCCTGAGTCTGAACACACTTTCAGAATTGTTTTCAACATAGTGTTCTAGGCAGCCATTACCAAATGATAGGAGCTGAAATTGAGATACGTCCTGTTTGTCAGGCCTGTCTTGGATGAAGTTCTCGTGGAGGAAGTCAGGCCCTGACACTCTCTGATCAGTGAATGTGTGACAGCCGAAATGAGCATGGTTATCTAACCACTGCTGGGGGGGGAAGAAGCCCTACTGAAGCAGAGGGCTCAGCAGCTCCAAGTGCCATCATCAGAAAGGACATGAAGATGTTCTAGTCCAGGGTAGCAAAATCAAATGCTTCAGGGACCATCAGAGAATGTAAAAGAGAAAAGTGGGCCAGGAGGAAATAAGGAATAGTAGGGGGTGTGGCAAACTGGAGAACGTGAAGGTAAACTTTAGAAGCCTGGTAGAGACTGTGTCACAGCCCAGCTTTTCCCTCTGCCACTTCTGTTTCCCTCCTCTGCCTTCCTCCAGTGTTAACCTCAAGAGTGCCAAAATCTCTCTTCTAGTCTACTTCCACCTCTCCCTCCTTCTCTTCATTGGGTGGATCAAACAAAACAGTTTTCAGGGTGAACTTCACTTCCAGGCATCCAGCTTGTAACCTCTGTGTTACCTGCTTTATTGAAGAATCTGTATACTATTGCTATTAGTAACCATTCATGTGATATTTTATGTACTCATCGGTTTAAATGCTCCAGACTTTCAGAAATATGTCACTTTCCACTGGGGAAATTTGTGTCATGATTAAATACACACACACACACACACACACCCCTCCACCTCCCTCAGCATTAATCATCTCCTCCCATAATTGGTACTTAAAGTGTCAGAGGAGAAGAATTAATTAACCGGAGTATCCAGTAAGCAAGGCACGCTACACGGCTCTGGGACTGAATATAAAAAGCACTTCCTTAAATATTTTGAGCACTTTTGGGAATCAGAAACTCCCCTTCTAATTGAAAGATCCTTCACTACACCCGAAAGTCCTGGCTCATGGCCAGACACGGGACAGTGTTTGGATGTCCCTTCTTTACCACCCTAGAGAGAATCCCCCCCCCATCCGCCCCCAGGGTAGGTGGCAACAGAGGTTCAGAGAGAGCAGGGGTCTTAGGCTGAATCTGAGGGAGAGGGAGGGAGAGAATTAACATTTATTGAGTTCCTACTGCGTGTCAGGAAATTTACATGCGGTATTTCATGACAATCCTATAAAACCGATGATAGTATTATCTCCATTTTACAGATGAAATCGAGGCTCAGCATTGTTGTTTTGCCGTATGTCGCACGGCTAATTGAAAGTGCAAAGGATGAAAATTTGGGTTTGAGTCTAAAGTTTTGCTTTTTCATAGAATCCAGGAATCCTATTCCCAACTCCCGTCTGGACTCTTCCTACCTCAGACCGAAACCTCAGAGTCTACCCGAATTTTGACAGTTAAGTCAAGAGCCCAGGCCCGCATACAGGAGGTGGGGCGCTGAGGAGTACAGCGCCCCGCCCGGACTCCGGTATCAGCCAATGGTGGAGCGGCACCCGCAGTCTTTTGTCCAATCACCAAGAGGTCCCGCCCCATAGCTCTCAACTCCTCCCCTCTCCTCCGCTTTCCTTTGGCTCCACCGAGCTTGACCGAGCGGAAAGTCCCTTCGGCCCGCACCGGGTTGGCAGCCATTGGAGGAAGGTCTGTCACCAGGCGGCCCAATCACGGCGTGCGCAGGGACGCAGCTCGGGCTGCGATTGGTAAGCGCGGCGGTTGCTCCATCGCCCCCGCTGCCTCCCTCCCCACCTGGGGCGGTTCGGAGGCGGGGCAGGTGGGGGCGGGCCCAGGTAGCAGGTTCGGCTGCGCTAGGGCCGCTCTTCGGAGGTAAATACTGGGACTGTGGGTGTGGGGCGCCGGGGCCGGCCCGGGACTGGAGCTGGGGAGGCGGGGGAAGGCGAAGCCCCGCAGCCCGAGGTGAGCGAGCGAGTGAACAGGCAGCGGAGCCGGCCAGCAGTGGCGGCCGGATCCCCTCGGGCGCCTCCTCCCGGCCTTATGCGCCTCGGATCGCGGCTGCGGCCGTCGGGCCCTCGGCGCCGGCCCGTTAGTTGCCCCATCCCGGAACCGGCCGGGCCCGCGGGGTGCTGAGCCCGCTGACGTCAGCCCGGGCTTCCCCACCCCAGGGGCTTCCCCACCCGCCGGCCTTCCCGGGAGGGCCCCCGGGTCGTGGGAGCTGGGTCGCCGCCGCCGCCGGGAGCTCTGGAGAAGACAGCACTTGAGGTGGGAGCCGCGCAGGACTCCGTTTCCCCCTTCGGCCCCATTTACCGACGGGGAAACTGAGGCACGGGCCTCTGACCGGCTCCGGCCCGCCCCAGTTGGCGTCGGGTGTCTTCGGCTGTAATATCTCAAGCCCCTGCGGTGGGACGAATCGACCCATCGCTTTTGGGGTGCTTGTGGCGCCGGTCCAGGAAGAGCAGTCGGGGTTCTGGCCTCGTTAATGGCGTGTTCTGGTTTTTCTTTCAGTTTCCCTCTTTCCAGGGTGAGGATGATTTTGCGCAGCAGCCCGGAGTTCTTTAGTTGAAAGGTCCGCTCTGTTGAGACAAGGTATTCTTTTCTTTTTGGTTTTCTTTATTATATGAACGGTTTGTTAGGGAAATTCGTGAAGTATGGAAAGAAGTTGGTGCTCTTGACTTTGGGTCAGCCTGGTCGGCCGCCCGGTTATTCACGTACTTGGCATTTTCTGTTCCACCCGGTGGCATTTGCATGTTTTAGGATGGTTGTGGTTTTTCAGCCAGCAAGCCTCTGGCCTTTCCATTCCGCCGCCCCCCCATTTATCCCTGCGCCCATCCTCTCCCCAGCCTTCCTTGCAACGGTGTATCATTAGCTCAGCTAAGGAGGATTCCCTAAATTGCTTTTTCAAGTCCCGCTGATTAGGGAGTTAAATACGATTGTTCATTTTCCAGTCACTGGCTTCAGAGAAAAATCTACGACTTGAGAAGAGGGGGTTCATTCAAGTATTGGTTTTCTGCACCCGGTCAAACCCCAAGTAGAGTTAAGAATTTGGCGTGTTGTTCCTCACTGAGTAGTAGTAGGTGGATTTGGATTGGAATAATATTAGGAGAAAATGAATTGCTGGAAATTCTTACTGAAGTTCATGTACTGTGAATGTTGATAACATCCAGAACATTCTCTAATGTTCTGCTGCAAAGTAAAGAAGCCTCCTTTGGGTGGTAATTTTTGTGAGGAGCTGATAAGGCTAAGGTGCTTGTTATTTAAAACAACAGCAGGTATTAAGCAGCAGTGATTTGTATGGTTTGTCATGTCTAAACTGTGATTTTATTTGATTTAAGTACGTTTTTAGCCCAAGAAGAGAGAAAGAAGTAATTATTCCATTTATCAGACTTGTTAGTATTTTTTCTTATTTTAGCACTATGTTCTTAAATTTTGAATTTTTACATTGATTATATAGAATTAATAGTCCTAAATGGTGTGAGGATCTAGGAAGCCAATTTCAAATGAACCTCAAAACAACTGGTTACATAAGTCTGAAATTTTCCTTATTTGTTCATATATTATAACAATAAAGTGGTATAAAAATCAACCATGGCTTCATTTATCCAGAGAATTAGTGAGGTTTTAAAGCAACACTTCCAACTTCTGAGCCTTTTTTCCCCCTTTTTTGTAACCCAGAAGAAGCTTTTCGTCACATAATTAGGATGTGGAAATGCAATTTTGGCTTTCAATGATATCACTTGAATTAGCCAAGTCATTCATTCATTTCCCTTGTATTTAATGACTGCTGTACTTTAGGCAGTGATCCGGGCACCAGAAAATATAAGAATGAAAGACTCCGGGAACTCGCAGTGTGAGAGGATGATGATGAGGCTTAACCCTGTGGGACAGCATTATTCATTTTCCTTCTGACATGAGTGTGCAGATGCAGGAGCCAAACTTTTTTCTTACATCATAAATTCCAATTGTTTTCATGTGCAGAATACTTAAACTGTATATGTATGTACTTGTGTCACAAGTTAATCTGTGAGGAAATTAAAACCGCCTTCCTTTCTTTTCTTGTCAAAGAATCTCTATATTCATATTCTTTAGCTGCTTAGAAATATAACAATTCCTTGAGCAAGGGATGTTTTCTTAAAGTGGTAATCTTTCCAGCTATCTGGAAAAGATTGGAAAAAGGACCATATATCTTCTTTCTTTGGTATTTCCATTAACTTCTGTACCACTTTGCCATTTATAATTTGAGGCAGTATTTTAATTTTTTTCCTGATATAAATACCTTCCTGTAGTTTTTAGACTGTCAGGGGATGCAAAAAGTTCTTGAATTCGATCTTTGTTTTCTCTTGTGAGGTTCTTTTGAACAGTGTAACCTGCTAACTTGAGAATCATAATGACATCTTACCTTCTAGATAAGTTAGTTACATTTGTAGCTGATGCTGTTCATTTGTAGTAACTGTTGTCTTTTAAAACTTGGTAATGCTGATCTTTAATATTTTAATATAAAACTTATTTCTTTACCATCTTCTTTCCATTGCATTGATTGGAAACTGATAAATATTTATACTTTCCAACTCTTATCTTGGTTTAATTATTTTTATCACAATACAGTTAAATTCCTTTGTACTCAGAATTCAGACCCCCAGAGTTCAGATAACTAGGTATATTATCAAATCATCTTGAGTGTTGTCAATGGAAGGACCTGTTCAATTAGGTTTTAGGGTTAAATGTATTGTTGTATTCTGACTCTTTGGTAATGTTCATTCAATACTTATAGTAATTATCAGGATATTCATAATCACTCAATTTTCCTGCCTGAAATTGAAGTAATGTAGTATTTAGATGAGTCATTTATGAAATTCTTGCACTCAAAGTGAAGTATAATATTAGAGACAATTTTTAAATGATTTGACCTGAAAAAAGAGTAAGAAAATACAACTGAAAAGTAATCCTTTCATACCCCCTCCCACCGGCCCCACCTATTTTTGGAATTTGGATGTGCTGCTTCTTCCTTGCCCTGCTCCTGTGACCTTTACATCAAGGCAGAAGCTGAGTGAAGATGGAATCATTATAAGTCCTTTATGAATTTAGGGATGCAATTAAAGCCTTCCTCAGAGAGAAACTTATTATCTGTGATGCATTGTTTTGGTTTGTTGAAGCTGCTGGAATGCAATATACCAGAAATGGATTGGCTTTTGTATAGGGAAAGTTACAAGTGTACAGTTCTAAAATAAATAAATAAAAGGACTCAGTTATAATGTGGTTTAAATCCTTTCTTTTATAAAGTCTTGAGTCAGTTTTTATTGTTTGGGTTTCTTAAAACTTAATTTAACTGTTGTACGTATCCCAGTGAAAGAAGAATGTTGGCATTATATTCATTTGTATGATGGGATCAAAGTCCCTATATTAGTATATTTCTTCTGTAATACCAGTATTTTGGAAGTATTTATGATATATTAAATTTGTTGTCTTGTATATTTCTAGATTTGCAAAAGCCAAATAATTCCCCATTCAACTTTCTGTATCACTTGCAATGAAGAGAATCAATTTTTAATATGATAGTTTCAGATGTATTCTTTCTAAAAGAGGAAAGACCACATCCTTTTTACTTTTGGATAATGCTTTTTAAATATTTAATAACTTTTGCTTTGGCTCTTCAAATTGTTTAACATAATCCATCCTGCTGTTGAGTCTGAGCTCACTCCCACTTGTGCTAATGCAAGTGAGAAAAACAGCACTCCTTCTGTGGCTCACTTTAAACTATGATACTTTAACCATTGTTAAACTGCTCTCAACCTTTTTTAAAACCAAAGTAATTATATCAAGTAATTTATTTACTGTATATCTGTCAAAGGATTTGCAAAAGAAAATCTCACTTTAAAATTCAAGTTTATCTAAAATATAGTATCTTAATGCATTATATTTAGTAATTCAGTTGTGTTTAGCTGTTTTTTCATTAGCAGTAATAGTTTTTATTTGAAATTGTACATGAATCTGTTAAACTAGAGAACCAAGTGGAGTAGGAGTTGTTTGCGTATAATAATTATTAAGATTCAGGGAGGTTCCTGCTTATAATATTTGAAGATATAATTTTTAGGATTTTTAAAAATATAATTTCCTTTTAGAATAGTAATAGAATCCCCATATCTTTTTTTTTCCAAGTAAATTTAAATACATTTAAAAAAAGAGAATGAAAACAGCTCACTTTTTTGGAAATTGCCTTTGACCATCTCAGCTTAGCCCGAGCAACCAAAATAATGTTTGTGCAATAAAGCTTATGCACCTTACTCCTAAAAGACCCTTTTAGATTTATGTATTCCTCTTTTTGTTATTGTTTTGTTTGCTTTTTTAACAAGCAAAGATATTTCATTCTCTGACTTGCAAAGCAGCAGCTTGTTGGAAAGCAGCAAGGCTGCAAGTGGAGTCAAATGCATACTGCTGGAAACCACAGAAAATGGCTGAGTGCAAGGGAAACTATAGACTATAGATCTATAGAAAGCAGATACAAGAGTTCAAAAGGCGCACTGTAAAGCCGTTTCACAGAGTAACAAGTGACCTTGCATATTGAGAGTCACACATAATAATTTACATTTATAATGGTAATTCAGTGATCGAAAAAGTAATAAGGCCATTTCCTTGTGGAAAAATGTTGACATTTAAAAAACGTTTTAGTCAAAACTAACAAACCCTTCATTTTGGTACTTTAAAAGAATAAGCCAATTAAAGGCTGGCTCGCTGCTCTGGTAGCTCTTATAAAAGGTTCAGAAAAAGAACTCTTATGTGGTATCAAAATAGGGGCTTCCACAGGTGTCTTATATATCATATAAACTGATCCCATTCCTGCTGAAGTAGACAGTGCCCTCAAGTGGAATTAAAACAAACACATTATAAAACAAGCAGGGGGAAAAAGATGAGAAAGAGAACCAGTTTATACTAGTCTCTGCCCTTGCCCTCACTAAATATTGCACAGATATTTTTATAGTGTTGGCTTAAAAGGGTGCTAAATTATCATTCTGTCCTGGGTAATTCATATGCCTCATTGTGGCTCGTCTTAGAGGGACAGGCTTTTACAAACTTTATCATATGGAATACTTTCTTATCTAAAAATGATTTCTAAAAGAAATACTACTTTGTGTATAGATTTTTCAGATTGTTTGTTACATTAAATGATTAAACTTGAAATTTGGTTCTTTAGTTTTAGGAGTACTTACTTTTTAATACCAAGATTAGAGTAGATAAACAAAATAGTATATAAACAAAATTAGTATATGCTTGTGCTATCAATTTATGGTGTTACCGAGAATGATGGAAATGGACACCTCTACCTCTAAGAAGGGTGAAATCAATACCATTTTTAGAAACCAAATAGCCACATTGTTGTACCAGGCAATAGGAACTGTTGTTTTCAACAAATAATTTATATAAGTTTCAATTTGAATTAATTGGGTAGTTTTAACTGTCTGACTAGGGAAGAGAATGAGGCTTCTTTGTGAATGATTATTATTTTTGAAGAAGCTTTAGATGAAAATTTAAAGCTAAGAAAGAAATTATAAGAAAAAATAATCAATTGCATATTCCTTTCCAGCATACATAGTTAACATTAGTCTGAAACATTTTATACTTGACTTGATACTGCAAATATATCTCATTACTTAGTCTGAGTTTTGATGGTTACAAAATTGATATCTTTAATAAAGCCACATTTATGATATCTAATACTTGTGACTGTAAGAAATTGAATGGAGGCTATGATTAATGTGATTAAAAGTATGCTTATCTAAGGATGATATGTACACGATTAAGAAAATGAAACAATCAGAAGGAAAGTATTCCATTCACAATATGGCATGGAGCTAAATAAATTGTGGTTAACATTTCATAATGTGATTTTGTGATAATTTTATTGATAAAAGATATTTAATATCATATGTGTGGCGAGTAATTTTTTACTTAAACACGTACAGAAATAATAGCCTTTTCTGATTTATAAGACTTATATGTGTTTTGCTAATATACGGCAGCTTAACTCTTTAAGTTAGGTAGAAGCCACTAAAAATGTTACTTCTGAAGTTTAAAATATCAGAATTCGTATCTAAGGATATCCTTTAAGATTTTTACTAGAGCTTGATTTTATAAATTTCAGTGTCTTGAAACAAACATTATTGTATTGTCTTTGAAGGTACTTCACAATTGGATTTCCTGCTTATCTCCTGCATGTTATTTAAATAATGCAAAATTATAATAGATACAAATAATACGTCTTTTAACCCTTTTAAAATATTTTATTTGCATATGTGATTTTACCAGTTGAATGAGAGTTCTTAAGGTCTTTAACCTTAATTTTAGGTTTTGTAGAATGAAGCCTAAAATTTCTTTGTGCTTGTCCTCTAGGCATTTTGATTTGCTATCTTTTTACAGCATGGACACCAAATTGCTAAAAGAATGCTCTGGGACTGTCAGTGAATTTATCTATTGTGCTTTTACAACAAACTTAGTAGTAGTTCCCTTTTTTTTAAGTTAATATTTTAAAGTTAAATCACAATGAATTCAGGCTTATGGAGCCAAGAAAAAGTTACTTCATCCTACTGGGAAGAGCGGAATTTTTATTTGCTGCTTCAAGAATGCAGTGTTACAGACAAACAGACACAAAAGCTGCTTAAAATACCAAAGGGGAGTATAGGACAGTGTATCCAAGATCGTTCTTTGGGACATTCAAGAATTTCTTCTGCAAAAGGCAAGAAAAATCAGATTGGATTAAAAATTTTAGAGCAGTCTCATACAGTTCTCTTTGTTGATGAAAAGGATGTTGCAGAAATAAATGAAAAATATACAGAGCTACTTTTGGCAATTACCAATTGTGAGGAGAGGTTCAGCCTGTTTAAAAACAGAAACAGACTAAGTAAAGGCCTCCAAATAGCTGTGGGCTGCCCTGTGAAAGTACAGCTAAGACCTGGGGAAGAAAAATTTCCCGGAGTTGTGCGCTTCAGAGGACCCTTATTAGCAGAAAGGACAGTGTCGGGGATATTCTTTGGAGTAGAATTGCTGGTAAGTTTGACGAACCATCTTGTAATGTGTAGTGGGCTTTTATTTTGTGTGTATGTGTGTGTGTGTATTTTAGGCGTAGAGATTTTTCCCCCTTTAAAGACAAAATACATTTTGATAGAAGTCTTCTGTAATTCTTAAAAATCATAATCCCTAGGATTTACTTTTAATGATAAATGAGATGATGCAGAATAATGCATTGAAAACCTTTTTAAAAACTGCTTACCATAGTAGGATATATAAATAACTCACATGGTTATTGAAGACTCCCTTAGAAATTTTAATATTATCTCTATTAAAAATGAATTCTAAAAAAAAAAAAGAATCCTACCAAATTGTAACTAATCACTTCAGACATATCTTGTGACATTATCATCCATGGATTTCTCATCTTAATGTGTGCTATTAAATAATGATAATTTGGATATGAGGTTTTTAAAAAATAATAATTTGGAGCAATTTAAATTTGTTTGTAGTTGTTACTGATAATATATGTGAAAAATACTTTGGAATTTATTTTTATTGAAAAGAGACCCAAGAATTCTGTGATATGTTTCTACACTTAGTATTAATTCCCCAGAACTTGAATATCAATTGCATTTTGAATTCTGGCAAATATGTTTTCATGCCTTGTTTGCATCCTGATTTAATTTTTTAAAAACAGTGGTTATAAAACAATTGGGGATTTTAATCCTGCTATGCCATTTCCTGGCTGAGCTACCGGTTACTTAACCAACTAACTTAATTTCTTGAAATCTGCTTCCTCATTTATAAAATGGTGATAATAGTACCCAGCTTGCATATTTTTTGTGATGTATTGATGCAGGATTTTAGCACAGTGGCTGGCATGTAAAGAGTGATCAATAAATGAAGCTAATGTTTCTGTTATTTTCAAGTAAATTGTTCTTTCTGTAACAAATGATTGTTCAGACCATGCTATAGACTCCAGCCCAGCTCTGTCACAAATGGAATTATGATTTTTATTTTTACTTTAATAGAGTTTTTAATTTCTTCATCAGATGATTTTACTTTAGCATCAGATACAGCTTTTCCTCTTCCTCCTCTTCCTTCTTCTTTAAACATTGTACACCCTATTGCAGCTGCTAACAATTATATTTCTTATCTGTGTCATTTAGAATTTTTTCAGAATGATCCTTGGGTAATTCCTCCCTCCTCCTGCCCCACCCTCACCCCCTTTAAAACTAGGAAGAAGGTCGTGGCCAAGGTTTCACAGATGGGGTATATCAGGGGAAACAGCTTTTTCAATGCGATGAAGATTGTGGCGTGTTTGTTGCATTGGACAAGCTGGAAATCATGGAAGATGATGACAATGGATTGGAAAGTGATTATGCCGGTCCAGTGGACACAATGCAAGTTGAACTTCCCCCTTTGGAAATAAACTCCAGAGTTTCTCTGAAGGTTGGAGAAACCCTAGAATCTGGAACAGTTATATTCTGTGATGTTTTGCCAGGAAAAGAAAACTTAGGATATTTTGTTGGTGTGGACATGGTAAGACAATTTTGGATTATATTGTCTTTGTGAATATTTCTGTTAATCTTATGATCAATTTAGATTCAGATTGAACACTTTGAATATTTAAAATGGACTTATTTGGAATAATTTAAAGGACGTGTTCTAATTTACCTTTGGTAAAGGAACATTGAAACAGGTCAGGAGTCTAGATATAAAATTATATTTACTTTTTTAATTCAGTTTGAATAAACTGGGAAAATGTTTTCGGCTTTGAAACTTGCCTTATTATAGTTGATTAGTAAATAGATTAAAGAAAAGCCCCAATACATCGTTATCTTATTTTTCTTTGTTTTGAATAGTTTTATACTTTTGTAGTCTATGTTTCTTGTTTTGTGATATTTTGTAAAATTTTATTGGATGTGATCTGATTTTAATGAACAGCGTGAAAATCATTTAAGAAAAGTACCTTGAGTAAAATAAAAGCTCATTGTTTTGGAGGAGTAGGCAATTTTTAATGTTACCTTGCAATCATACTTGTTAATGATGGATACAGTCCAATATGGCAAGTTGAATTATACTCAATGGCATTAAAAGAAGGGGAAGAAAAACTCAGAATATACTTAACATAGATTGAAAATATGGGCAAGAATTGGTATGGATATACAGAATTATTAAACCCTAGAGTGAGTTAGCAGGAGAGGATGTGAATGATGGACCTGCAAACCCATGTTGGGATGTTTTTAATGAGGATTTTTATCTACTTATCTTTTTGGTTGGTAGGCTGTGAATGTTCTAGCATAAGCTTCTGCTATCCCAAGCTTGGTTATATCCGAACTAGGAAATTCTAACTGATATCCATGGTTAATTATGAAATAAATATTTACTAAACACTTATTAAGTGCAAATTTAGATCCAGAGTGAAACGTGGGTTCCTCAGAAAAGCTAACAATAAAGCACCCCTCTAAACTTTCAATACTGATATTTATTTAGAGGATATATTGTAAACTAAGTGTGGGGAAGGTTGGAGAAGGAGAGCCACTTGGATTAGTCTCTCTTTGTTTCAGGCTATCATCTCAGGCCCCAAAGTTGATAGAAGTCATTCAGGCCTTACCCTCAGATGGCAGTCTAGGGATTGTCCTGTTTACTGGCCACAAGCTCCCTAAAGGTTTGCCCCGTTAGCTTCTTGTCCTGTTTCCCTCCATCCCCCAGTCAGCTTCTACAAGCATTTGTTCCAAATACCTCTAATACTCTCCTAGAGAGGATAGTATTGGTGAATGCCATTTTCTTCATCTCCTCAGGTTTCCAGGCCATTTCCATATCCTGTGTAGACTGGTCTGTAGGGCAGTTGCCTAACTGGCCCAGCTCTTAATCTAGCTCCATGCCTAGTCCTGCACTGGTTGGTGCTACATTGGATATAAAATAATTTAATATCTATGTCTTTATTTTAGAGAAGTTGTTGAATTCCAATAAAATGACAAAAGAACAAGTTAAAAAACAGAGCTTCTATGTACAGAAAGGCATATAGGAGTTCATGCTGAATATTTAAATGCTGAGGGAATGTCAAGGAGTGATCAGAGTAAATTAGGGTTAAATAGGGGCAGGTTCCTCGGTGAGATAATGCATTATTATAATAGATCTTCCCATGTGAAATATATATTTTAAAGGCTTAGATGGGTGGAATTACATAGACTAGCATTTATTGTCCAGTAAAATATGAAAAACACTGAGGAGTCCTTGCTCATATGAGGGTTTGCTATGACTTGATTATTCTTGGATTTTTTTTTTTTTTTTTTTTACAGAAAAGCCTTTCTTACTGTGGAAATTCTTAAACCGTCCTTTGTTTTCTTTTAGGCAAAATAGCTAGAATTTACTAACGTAAAATGTTTTGGAGGATCTTTTTATGGAAAATACAGTATTCATATTTATATTTTATTGAGGGTTTTAAATTTATTTTATCATTTAATTTCTAGGACAATCCTATTGGCAACTGGGATGGAAGATTTAATGGAGTACAGCTCTGTAGTTTTGCGAGTGTTGAAAGTACACTTCTCTTGCATATCAATGATATCATCCCAGGTATGGTATTTTTTTTTTTCAACAATTTCAAATTTATTGGACATAAATTGCAAGTTGCGGGAATATTATAGGCAAGTTTATGAAAACATTAAAAACGTTAAAACCATTAATTTTTCAAAAAAATACTCCGCATTATACTAGAGACATATGGTTAAGACTAATCGAATTACTTGACTCTACAAAGAACATTTATTCTCTTTGTTATTTTTAGTGTTCACAAAATCAATATAAAGAATTCCATCACCACCCCCACCCCAGTTTGCTGTAATGGTCTTGACCATGTTTTATTTATTTATTTATTTATTCTTTTTTCAGATAGCAGAGTTTCTTAAATTCTGAATATTAAACAGTAACGTAACTATCATTGATCAGTTGTCAAAACTCTGAATGTTCTAAAAATATCAAGTAGAAAGTTATTACAAATATCAGTGTTGCTAGGGTGCAGTGGTGAGTTCAGTGGTAGAATTCTCACCTGCCATGCAAGAGCCCTGAGTTTGATTCCTGGTCCATGCACTTCCCAAAAAACAAACCAACAAGAAAAACAAACAAAAATGCAACAAGTGGTGCTGTAATAATGGGATACTCACATGGAAAAATAATGAAATGTGACCCTGCCATACAGAATACAAAAAAAAATTTATATATATCGGTGTTGCTATAGTAATGGCCTGTGTTACTAAACATTTTCCTGATTTCAGGCAAATATAAAGATACAAATGCTTTTACAATTAATATATAAAAATATTAATTACCTAAAATGGCTATCTTCCTTAGTTTATCCATAGGCATATTTAAATACAATATCTAAATAATCATTGTAAAGCCTGTTTGTATAATATGTTTCATAAACCAATTTAAAATTAAAGCAAGGAAGGAAAAAAATCTACAGATATGGATATCAGAATTTCTTAAATTCTGAATATTTAAACTATCTTAAATAACATTTGATTAACAATCAAAACAGTGTATGTTCTCAAAAATATCAAATGTAAGTTATTACAAACATCAGCTTTGCTATACTAGTGACCTATGTTACTAAACATTTTCAAATTTTTGATTTCAGGAATTTGTTTTATCTAATATTACTATAGCTGCCTATAGTTTTTTTTTCTTTTACTATTTTTTTACTATTGATATATATAAATATCACGTATATATACAAAGCAAAGAAAGAAAAAAAGCAATAATTTTCAAAGCACACTTCAACAAGTAGCTACAGAACAGGTCCCAGAATTTGTTATGGGCTACCGTTCCTTCATCTCAGATTTTTCCTTCTAGCTGCTCCAAAACATTGTAGGCTTTACCAACGTCATAGTAACAAAATCATACAGTATCTGTCTTTTTGTGTCTAACTTATTTCACTCAGCATTATGTCCTCAAGGTTCATCCACGTTGTCATATGTTCCAGGACATGATTTTTTTTAGCATGTATAGGCTCAGGGAATCAAACCCGGGTCTCCCGCATGGCAGGAGAGAATTCTACTACTGAGCTCCCCCTGCAGTGCCCTCTTAGTGCTGAGTTTAGGTAGGCTTAGGTACTTTTCTCCAGTCACTCCAGTCCACCTGGGACATCATTTTGTCTGTCACATAATATTCCATTGTATGTATATATCACATTTTGTTTATCTACTCGTCTGTTGATTGGCACCTGGACTATTTCCATCTCTTGGCAATTGTGAATAGTGCTGCTATGAATGTCGGAGTGCAGATGTCTGTTGGTGTCAGTGTCCTCAACTCTTGTGGGTATATACCAAATATTGGTATTGTGGGTCACAGGATACTAAATATTAAACTCAGTATTTAGTTTTCTGAGAAGTTGCCAAACTGAATTCCACGATGGCTGAACCATTATACATTCCCACCAACGGTGAATAACTGTTCCAGTTTCTCCATATCCTCTCCAACATTTGTAGTTTCCTTTTTGTTTAATAGCTGCCATCCTTATAGGTGTGAAGTGATATCTCATTGTCATCTGAA
>PVIY010006354.1:0-88232 GCA_004026745.1 Myrmecophaga tridactyla | reverse complement strand
CTAAGCAAACTCTGGTATATCCATACTACGGAACATCACTCGTACAATGCTGCATGTTTGTACACACGACAGCTTGGAAACTCCAGAAACTATGGTGACTGAAATATCCCAATCCAAAAATGTTACATACTTTTTGATTCCTTTATATAGCACTCTTGAAATGACAGAATTATAGAAATGAACAATTTTGTGGTTGCTGTGGGTTAAGGAAGGGGTACAGATGAGAAGAAATTGAAGCTATAGAAAGGCCACATGAGAGACTCTTGTGGGGATGGAAAGTTCTGGATCCTGACTGTATCAATATCAATATCCTGGTTGTGAAGCCGCACTCAAGTTTTCCATGTTGATACTATTGCAAAAATTGGGTAAAATGTAAACTAGATTTTTCTAATAGAATCTGCAATTATGTCCAAAATCCTTCAGCTGAAAAAAAAAGTGTTGAGAATTAATTTGAGAATAAGAATTGGATTTTTAAGTTTAATTTCTTTATACTTTAATTTGTCTTGGAAACTTTATAATATGAAGGATTTTATATTTAAATTTGGAACATCTATTTATATGCTGTTGACATTTTATGATTGAAAATTCTCTAGTGTTAAAATATTGCTGCTAAAATTTTACAAGTGATATTGGATAATGTAGCTGGACATAATTTGGAATGGGGAACGAAAAAGTAAATGCGTTTCTGACCTGGTGTACAGAATGGCATTGGAATTTCCTTCCATTTTTGAGCCTTCGGGGGACAAAGCCCACACTGCCCATCAGCAGTCCTAGCAGGAGTCCACAAAAGAGTGTGGCCTCTTAAGTTAGGATCAGGACTGCCTTAAAAGCCACATGCCTGGTTGATGGTAGTATTAAAGGTTAGACCCATTATGTTAAGAAGACAAAAAGTTGGGGGTTATTGGGGGTGAAGGGGAATGAATGGTATGGAAGCATTGCCTGAGGAGTGGGAGACAGTGGGTTCTCTGATTCCAGGTTTGAGATAAGCATGCTTGGCTCAACCCTTCCATCTCCTGCTGTGATCACCCTTCTTGCAGGAATCTTGCTCTCTGCTTCCTCTGCCCCCATGTATTCTACAGGAGAGACCTATAGTAGAAGGCATTTTAGCAAACATTCCTGGTCAAGCAAACCCAACCACACTCCCCTCTTCCACCTGTGACTCTCTCTTGGTTGGTTGTGAACCTGGGTGAAGAAAAAGGTGTTGAGCTCCCTAAAGTTCCATAAATGAAATTTTTAGCTCCCAGAATCATCTCTGAAAGTTTTAATGCCATTTTGCACCTTTTCCTTTTAAATACAACCTCCTTGTTTCTACTTCTTGCAACTGAACACCCCTCCACCCCCTCACCATCCCAGACCCTGTAAGATTTTAAGAATACCTTCTTTATCAGGGATGTACTCAAATTCCATGGTGATATATCCTGCTGTGAATATTTTTTTCATTTGCTATTCTATGCATTCACAGGACCCTTTTAAGCTGGTTATCTAACTCAAATTCTAGAAGATTTTCAAGCATTATTTCTTTGTTGATGCCCTCTGTCATATTTTCTCTGTTTCCTTTTTCTGCATCTCTGACTTGTCAGATGCTATTCAGCATTTGTAGCTGGAATCACTCCCTAAGCAAAAGATGCTCAGTGCCAATTCACGTGCATGGCTTTAACCCACTGTTTTCAAACAATCTGTCCCCCTCAATCCTACCTCTTTATTCATCCTTCCATTTCTGCCCAACTTCACCCTTTGGTTATATCTTTCTCATAACCACTTGGCTTCTATTTGCAAAAAAATTGGGTATCTTCGGTCTGCAAAATTACTGACTACCCATTTTGTGTTAGTCATTAGGCTAGAGGATGAGATTCAGCTCTGGTTTCAAGATCACAAGCACCAAAGGGCTTTGCATGAAAATTTTTCCAAGGTTAAAACTTTGGACCCCAACTATTGTGTCATAGCAATGTTCACTGTATATGTTCTTAATTTACCTTCATGGTACATTGTTTGTAAATGGGGTCACAGCAGTTTACCTCCATATATTCACCCTTGGGAAATCTGCTCCATTATGACTCTGGGTTGAGCTCTACAACTTGCTTTGGTGAAAAGGTCCATAGCAAACAGATCAGAAGCAGAGATCTGAAAATTGCTAACACACTGGAGCTTGCTTTTTCTAGCTACTCTTGGGAAGCTGTGACCACCACCCACCTGAGATTAGGCCAGTATGCTGGATAATGTGAGACATGTGGGCAAGTCATTCCCATTACCACAGCTGACCTGAATATGTGGGCAAGACTATCCTGGACCAACCAGCTTCAGCCAAGCTAGCCCAGGCCAAAGAGCTGCCTAGTTGACCAACAAACTCACCAGTAATAATAAATGTTTATTCCAAGCATACAAGGCTGGTCCATATTTGAATATCAATCAATACAATCCATCATATTGTAAACCAAGGAAGTAAAATCACATGACCAAATCAAATACCACCCCCTCCCTCAAAACATTTAACAAAAGTACGTATCGGTAAAGGAGAATTTCTGCAACTTAATAAAGACATCTACGAAACACCTACAAGTTTACATTACACATAAAGGTGAAAGATTATAGTCACTGAGATTGGGGTGGTTTCTTGCGCCACACAAAGCTAACTGGTATAATTTTTAAATGTGGATTTGTTCAGAGTTTGAGTGTCACTGGAATCAGTTAGCAGCTTTCACCAACATATCGGAAACCTTCAGGAATAACTTAATCCCCCATCCAGTGGACGGAATTAAGGGATTTGCTAAATAAAGCTCCCAACGTTTTACATCCAGCCACCAATAGGATTCTTATGATACTGACACTGGGAGTTTCTGGCATTCTCAATAGCAAAATCACCTTCAAAAATAAGCAGGAGCTTCTTACTAGAACTTTCAGGTAAAATTTCTTCTTTGGCAACCAGAGATGGCCAGAGCTTTCCCTCTGCAAAGGATGAGATGCTCACCCTCATGGTGGTAATTCTGTTTCTATTGATTTTATTATAGAAAGATTCTGTTCACAGCCCATGTTGCCCATAAAACCCTTATGTCATTGTTAATGCAGTGGCAACCTAGGAACTGAGCTTTATTTAGTGCTGTTTTATGTACTGAATGGAGGCGGGGCTGCCCAAGCCTCCCGAGGCATTGCAGTAAGTCAGTCTGCAATGACCCTTCACAGATTCTCTCCTCCTCTTCCTTCTCTGCCACCAACACCATTCTTCTTCTCACTTCTTCCTCAACAACCTCTGTATCTTTTGCATATTTGCATTACAGAACTTTTCCACATTGCACTGGATTGTGAATCTACTCTCCAGCACAAAAATGGAGCATGGAAAGAGCACAGGAACTTTAGTTATTTGAGGGTTGAGTTATTTGAGGCAATTCAATTCCATTCATCCATTCAGGAAATATTTATTGGCTTTCTACTACGTGCTGAGTGCTGTGGTAAACACTGTGCATCCCACACTGAACGACACCCATGAAGTCCCCTATCCTCACATGAGTAAATGATGTGTGATGGTTTCATTAAGGAGAAAGGGCAAAAGCATAAGGAGAAATGATGACCTGATTTATGTTGCAACGTCAGGGCAGGTCTTTCTGATGAAGGCGTGTCAGTTAATAATGGAAGCAGGGTTTTATAATGTAGGGGCCACTCACTCAGCATTCTCTGAATTGTGCCCCCTGGAAGAGTGCAACTTTGTTCCCCTGAGGCTCAGGGCAGGGTCTTTTACAGGAAGAGGGAACTATATGTACAAAAGTCCTGAGGTGGGAAAGTCAGAGAGTGCAAACGGTCTGGTGGTGGGTTGAGATCCTACTATGGTTTTGGCTATTAAGATTGTGGGTTAGAGTCCCGCCTTCTGGTTACCAGATACCAGCCATGAGGCTTTTAAGAGTTAGTCACTGAAGGGTTCACATTCTTTGCTTCTGGTTTCTCTGGTTTATTGACAATAAACAGAATTCTTGAAATCTTTTACTAGCATAGCGGAAAGTCATAACTATAGGTAATGTTAATAGTACTTTTGACTAGTCTTTTGAAATGTATGTTAGATAGCTGGTCTTTGTTTAGTTATGCATGCAAAAAAAGATGATATTCTTTAGTCACATGGCCTGGCCCCAGTATAGGTTGGAATCTGGGAAACATTGGCCAAAAAATGAATCTCTTAACTACAACACCATATTATAATTGGATTTGTGTCATAAAGTGAGGAAAAACGGGATGAAATACCATATATTTGATCCTTTTTGTCCTTGTATCAGAATAAGAATTTACAGAAAAAAAGTAAGATTATGGTTCAGGTTGCAGAACCTCTGAGCCAGGATTTAGAGCAAGATAGAATTGAGGAACAGAAAGAGCATCGAATCCTGGCCAAGCCAGTGCTGCAGGATCCCAATCCTGAGTTAGCTTTGTCTTTGTCACACCTTCTCTCTTCCTTTGCTCCTCCACCACCTCTGTGCGCTGGGGACAAATAGAGAAGGACCCTCCTCTGGCATCAGCCAGGACATCCATTATCCCCCTCTGCCAGCTAGTCAGGAAGTAGTTTCCCTAGCCCATACACTTTGGTTTACTCAGTTCGGCTGAGGAAACACTCAACTCCAGGCAGAGCAGCTTCCACACAGACAAGTTCCAGCCAGACTAGATGACCAGATGACCAGGGAAGACCTGGAGGAGTCCTTTATGTACATCCTCCACCCCTTCTGATTTGTATAACTAGAAAAATAACAAAATATTATGCCATCTTATCTGGATGGCCTAGAAAGATAGGGATTATCTTTACTTCTATTGTTGCCACTCATAACTCCAGTTGGGCTGATATTCAAATGTTTCCAAACACCCTCCTAACTCCTGAGGAGTGTAGAATGATTTTTGAAAAAGCCCGGCAGGAAGCCAATAGACTGCATGAGCTGCAGCCTAACAATCTGCTCCATGTAGCAGCTGCTCCAGCCATTCCTATAGCAGAGTCACAATGTGACCCAAATGAGCAAAGACCATGCCAAGTTAGACCAGTATGGTAGCCTTGCAGTAGGATGAAGAAAGGGGTACCCAAACCAAATGCCTAAAAAAGTACGAAAAGTGCAGTAGGGACTGTTTGGGTTGCTAAAGCTGATGGAAAGCAATATACCAGAAATGGGTTGGTTTTTACACTGGGAATTTTTTAACTTACAATTTACAGTTCTGAATTTGAATATGTCCAAATTAAGGCATCAACAAGGTGTTATCTTCTCCCAGAAGAAAGATCAATGGCATCTGGAGTTCTTCTGTCACATGGGAAGACATATGCCAGCATCTGCTGATCCTCCTCTCCCAGGCTTTGTTGCTTTCAGGCTCTGGCTCTTTCAGTTTCTTTGGGTCCTTGCTCCTCTTCCTGTAGCTTTTCTCTCCAAGCCCTCTGGAGAGCCCATAATAAGTCTGCCCCCACAGAAATGAGTTAAAAGAACATACCTTTTCCAGGGTGCATAACAGATTCAAACCAGAATAGGGCCAAAAGAGAATCTGTCCACTTCTCTTGAAAGAATATTTGAGGCTTATAGATAATATATACACTTAGGTTCTGATCATCCAGACAACATGAGACTGTTAATATGACTTTTATCAGCCAAAGGACTCCAGGCACAATAAAGAAACTCCAAATTTAGAGGGTATTTAGGCATGTTTATGTCTCAGCTTTGTTGAGATTGCCTTTAAGGTTTTCAACAACTGGGACCCACTTCAGGAGAAGCAGATGGAACACCAGGTAGCTTTGTTTGGGGTTAGCTATCAGCCAGATCTGACCAGATCAAGAAGAACTGGACCCCCATGGAGGAAGGACAAGGAAGGGTAAGATGCCCAGAGCCCCCACTGACTGCTCAAAGGACAGCATGTCCCCTTGGTCCACTACAATGTGCATATTGAAAGGAAGGGGGCCACTGGAAGGGAGAATTCCCAAGTATCCCCAAGAAAAAGGGACTTCAGTCACCTCAGAACCCTAACTACATAAATATCCCAACTTGGGGGGAATGAAAGGGACCAGGAATGATGGGGTTGAGGGGCACCTTCCAACTTTAACCCCCACATCAGCATTTCCAAAGAGGAGCTCTGGATGTCTGTGTTATAACTTTCTAATAGATCCTGGAGCAACTTATTCTGTTTTAAATTAAAAAAAACAAGGCACACTTTTCCCAAAGATTGTAGCCACCACCAGTGTCTCTGAGGTCCTAGTACATAAGCCTTTCTTACAACCCCCTGAAGGCCAGCTGGGGAATGCCAACTTAAAACACAGTTTTCTGTATATGTCTGAGTGTCCTATACCATTGCTTGAATGAGATTTAATAACCAAATTAAATGCCCAAGTGACATTATCAGTTGAAAGACTAAACATCAAAGTCCCTCCAAACTATGCCTGCATCCTCCAGTCAGCTCTATTATATTTGAGAGACAATGTCCAGTCTGAAATTCTCAAGAACATTCTCCTGAAGGTAATGCTGGAGGTATGGATGAAGGGCTGCCAGGAAAACTTCAAACCGCTGAGTCAGGCCAGATTTAAATTCAGCCCAAGGCTAAGGGCCCTAATCTGAAACAACTCCCCCTAAAAGGAAGGCTAAAGGAAGGCATAAAACCATTAACAGACTCTTTTCTCAAGTACTCAGGCTGGCTAATCCAGCCTTGCCAGTTTCCATACAATACCCTTATCCTGCCTGTTCAAAAGCCCGGTACAGACCCCTACAAAAGGGGATACCAATTTGTGCAGGATCTGAGAGTAATTAATCAAATAGTGGAAGACATGGACCCAGGGGTAACAAACCCATGTGCACTACTCACTATCTTGTTAAGACATCTTTGCTCACAGTGCTAGATTTAAAGAATGCCTTCAACATGTGCTATTAAGTCCTGAGTCTTGGGAGCTTTTTGCTTTTGAATGGGAAGGTTCCAGGGCTAATGTAAAGCCGTAATATTTTGGATTATGCTCCTTCAGGGATATAGAAATGGACCATGGTTGTTTGGGGGAAATTTGGGTAAAAGACTTGAGAGAATTGCAAGACGGAATTCTTCTGTAATATGTAGATGTCATCTTAATTGCCAGTAAATCAAAAGAAGCATCCTATCGAAATACTATAGTAACTCTTAATTTTCTGGCAGACCAAGGATCTATAATGTCTAGGAATAAAATACAAATTTCACAATCTACTATAAAATATTTAGGATCAAAACTATCAAAGGGCAAAGAAATGTTGTCAGCCTTAGCCAGGGTAGCTGAGCCAGCTAGCTAGAGATAGGTTTGAGGATTTCTAGGAATTGCAGGGTTCTACTTTTGGATTCCAAGTTTTGGCCTAATGCCACAACCTCTGTACAAAGCTTTAAATGGTGGATACAAGGAACATTTTGACTGGACTGCTGAATGCCAGCAAACATTCTATGCAATAAAAGAAAAACTTGTGATAGCTCCAGCCCTAGGCCTCCCAGGCTTCAAAATGCATTTTGACCTGCTTGTGCACTAATGACAAGGGGTAAGCTTAGGGGTTTTAACCCAGAACCTTGGCAGTACCCAAAGGTCGGTTGCCTGCTTCTCCAAACAACCAGACACAATGATTCAAGGTTGGTCAGTATGCCTTTGGGCAGTAGTTGCCACTTACAATTTAGTACAAGAAGCTGAAAAGTTCACCTTGGGACAACCTACTACTATGCACACCTCTCATTCTTTATTGCCCCTTCTCAGAAAGAAAGGAGGATATTGGCTTATTTCTAGGAGGCAAGTAAAGTACCAAGCCATATTACTATATAATCCAAATGTGAAGCTAAAGGTAGACTCTTTCCTAAATCCCACCACACTGTTCCTCAGCAATCAGGAAGGACCTACCCATGATTGCACACAAATAATTGAAGAAGTTTATTCCAGCCATCCTGATCTCATGGACCAACCCCTGGAGAATCTGGACCCTAAAACTTCACTGATGGGAGCAGCTCCATGTTCCAAGGACTCTGGAAAGCTGAATATGCTAGCGACTCTACAAAAGACCCTCCAGCCAAGGCTCTTCCTCCTGGTATGTCCACTCAACAAGCAGCGCTCATGGCCTTCTCCAGAGCCTTATGCCTAGGAAACAAAAAATGAGTAGCCATACATACTGGCTCTAAGAATGCCTTTTCCCATCTTGAAAGAGAGGAACCTATTAATATCAGGGAAAAAAGAAATGAAACCTGTTGAGATAATCTTAGCTTTATTAGAAGCATTATACTGCCAGGGGAGGTCTCAGTTGTCCACTGCTCAGGTCAAAAGACTGACAGTCAAATGGCAAAGGGAAATAACTGGTCAACCAAGCAATTAAAGAGGCAGCCAAAACTAAAAAACCAGTGGGAACTGCAGCTCTCATTTCAAATTTAGATCTAACATCTTTTAAGCCAAAGTAGTCTTCAAATGATTTAATGGAAAATTGAAGAATGGGAATTTCTAGTTGAATCTTCTAATTCCTGAGAACAGCAGAATGGGCCAGTCAAAGCAATGCAAGAAGGTTGGATTTACAATGAAGAAGGAATAATATTAATACTGGAGCATTTAATGAAAAGAATTATTGCCTATTTACATAAAGGAACTCACTATGAAAGTGATGCAGTGTACCACTGGCTAAGAAAATACAATTAATTAGTTCACATATGAGGACCATACAGAAAGTAACTCAAGAACGCCTTATCTGTGTGAAAAAACAACCTGGAAACAGGTTCTTTGCCTCCTATAAAAGGAGTTCAAGCACATGGAATAGGACCAGAAGAAGACTGGCAAATAGATTTTACTGTTATACCAAAAGTCATGGAAATGTATAAATATTTACTTGTATTTGTAGGCACATCCTCTGGGAGGGTTGACGCATTCCGCTGTAGAACTGAAAGGGCACCTGAAATGACAAAAGCATTACTGAGGGAGGTTATTCCCTGGTGTGGAGTACCATGTTCAATTCAGTGATAATAGAAATAGCTTTATCGCTAAGGTGACTCAAGAAATATTAGATGCCTTAGGAATTCATTGGAAATTGCATGTATACTGGAGACCACAATCTATAAGAAAAACTGAAAAAAAAAATCACACCTTAAAGAAAACCTTAGCTAAAATTAGTCAAGAAACTAATCTTACCTGGGTAAAGCCTTGCCAGTTGCTCTGCTGAGGATAAGGTGGTCCCCAGAAACAAGCTCTGTCTGAACGCTAATGAAAAATTATATGGGAGACCCTTCCTTAAAACCAGCTTTTATTGTAATCTAGAAAATGAGCATGCAGTAAGATAATTAGAAGCTATAAAATATATACACTCTTTAGGAGCCACTCTGTTGGCTATACATCAATACCCTCCTAGCAGTCTATTGTTTCCTATCCATGTGTCCCTCCATTGCATAAGCCCAGGGGATATTGGGTGCTTCTAAAAACCTGGAAGACACAGCACCTGAATAGTTAATTAGAAGCCCAGTGAGATGGCTTGATGAGGTAAAGCCTTGGATATATCATTCTCGGGTGAAAATAGTTCCTGTTCATCTGTTGATTCATCTCAACCAGTTCTTAGAAATACAATAGTAACATCATCATGGACATGTAGAAAGGGAAGGACCCAGAAGACTCAACTTTGAACATAGCTATGCCCCCATAAAAGATTTCTCATTACCAGGTTACACTTGTGAACCGTTAACTGATTTAAAAATACTTTTTAAGAAAAACAAAAACATGTTAAGGTAATATTAAATATCAGTTGTTCTTAGTCATATGTTGTTCTTATATACTTTATTTCCCAAACTATACTCCTTTACTTATAGGCCCTGCCTAACCTTTGCTTGCTTACCAAGGGCTGGGAACTCTTTAGTTGTTTTAGGAATGAAGACTGAGACTATTATCACTACGCATTATCATTTTGGTTTTCCACTGCTCTTGTATTTACATGTTTTAGTCCTAGTTTCCCTCAAGAAGCTCTAGACAGCAACATCTTTCTCCAATGGCCACATAACCGGACCTCCTCCATGAATACATCTAACTGAGTATGTGGCCAGCTCCCCACTCTCCAGTTCCCCTGGCCTGCCCTGGTGGGTGTTGCCTCTCCTGTGAACAGACTGGATGGCCTTAAAAAACTTAATTAAAGAACAAGCACATAGCTCTATCCATGATATTATAGATATAACTTATGCTAAGCCAAATAACTGGCCCATAAATATTAAAATCTCAGGACATATGATTAACTTCTCATGTGGAATGACTAGAAAAGTAGCCACTCAATGAGCTGAGCAATTATTTAATTTTAAAACCTTAACTGTCAGGGAAAGAAAAGAAGACTTACAACTCTGGGATAGCATGATGTGGTTAGCCCTCGGGTATGGCCATGTAAATAAAAAAGTCCCCTTTTGTTGGGAGTAAAGGAATCAATCTCAACAGCATAATCCATATAATACCAGTAAAATAGTAATATACACTTTGAACTGCAACAGCAAACCATTATATTGTGAGAGAGTGACTGGTTTTGGACTGATTGGGTAAGATGACCTGGCATCTATTGGGTAGCTCCAAATGGAGCTCAGTGGGTATGTAGTACCAATCTGTTGCCCTGGTCGCCTCCTGGTTGGATGGGGCAATGTACATTAGGTTTGCCATGGACCAAGGAACCATTCATAATCATCTGTCCCCACTGCCAATTTACTTCTATTAAAACTGGATGACATGATCAATATTCTATTGACATCATCTTGCAGCCCTATTTATATCATCACTAGGCATTAAAGATATAATTATATGCATTGAAACCCTTAATAAATTTAGTAGAACATCCCTAAATGATAGCCTGTATGGTATTTCTCAATTAAATAGGGAGGTCACCCTTATATGTATAGTAGTTCTCCAAAACCAATGACTTTAGACATCCTCACCACCTCTCAGGGCAGAGCCGGTGCTATAATAAAGACAGAACATTGTACCTTCATATCTGATGCATCTGTTAATATTTTTATGTTAACTCATATGAAAAATCAAATTTATGCCATAGACACAAATTTTCCCTCATCTGATTTAGTTAGGATCAAATGAGGATCTTGGTTCAAAACTATATTAGAAGCAGGATCATTTCTTTTCATTTCAATCATTGTTAGCGTTCTATTCTTTAAACTTTATCTCTGTGTTTTAGCCCAACTCTGTCAAAATAGAACAGCATAATGATAATGAACCAGCCCCATTCCAAAAGCAAGGAGTACCTGTAACGGCAAGCAAAACAATTCCATTTCTCTGCCCCATCCATCTGTGTCCTCCCCTAGACTGAAGCAGCCAAAGTGGTCATCATCCCAAATCCCTCAACACTGAGGAATGAACAAAAATAAGGGGGCATAGCAACTACGGTACTGATTGAAAATGTATTTGCCTGTGATTATAATTGTTATTTTTAGTTTATTCCCATCCCTTTACTTGTTATTGTGATTGCTATCTTATGTTAATTGAACAATTTATAACATTGCTATATCCAAATGCTTACGGAACTTTACAGCCTCTAGCTGACAGCACATTTATTTAGCTTATTTACATTCCTTGAAGTTCCAGATGCTTTCTTTATAGCCTTAATTTACAACCTCCTTGTTCTCACCTCAGCTGGCTTTTATCAATTTTCAAGAGTTTCTCAGGCCCTCCTTTGCACATTCCCCATTAACTGTAAGCAAAACATTAAAAAACATCAATATCTCCACTTCCCATTGTTTGAATCTCATAAAAACCCTAAACTCCTTAGACTTGGACAGACAGATTTGAATTTTAACTCCTGTCTCCTTGTGGGGCTGCTCCGCCAATGAACACTTTCCTTGAAATCTTGGTGTCATGATTTTGACTTCCATGTGCATGGGGCAAAGAGCCCTTGCTCTGTAACAGTTAGCAAACTTTCACCTATAGATGGTAGCTGGAGATAAGGTGGGAATCTGTGAGTAAGACAGGAGTGGGCCTGGGAAAGAGCCTTGAGGAGGAGCAAGCTCTAAGGGTTGGGCAGAGGAAAAGGAGTTCAAGGGAAAGAGAAGAAGCATTAGTAAGAATGGAAAGTGGAGTTGAGGGAGAGAACACCTGGAGAAGGAGGAAGAGGCCAAATCAGCCAAGACCAGTGGGTTCTCCCCTGCACATTGCCTTCCTTGACTCCTCCCCACAATGCCTGGTGCCTAGTGCATCTAACCACTTCTTGTAGTTCTCTGCTTCAGCATCCTCAGGGGTCACTTACTCCCACAAGTTGTCCTTCATTCCATCATTCCCAACCCCTTCTCCTCATTCCCAGGCCTTCTTCTGAGCTCTCCAAAAACCCAGTGTATCTTTGTTGTGGCCCTTACATCTTAGTGTAGATTTCCCCAGAAATAGACTCGGAGGCAAGGATTTGAGGGGAAGTGGTTTATTGGGGAAGTGTGTAGAATCTCACAGGGTAGTGGGAAGGAAGTGATATTGGGAAAGAAAGCCAGCCAATTAACATGCATTATGAAGTCAGACAATAGTGGGTAGTCAGAACTTAATCCCACAGGGCTAAACCAGTGTCATACATGCTGAGTGTCCCCAGCTAAGGTTGGGATATGAATACACCAACTCCTGAGAGTCTTTTGTCGAAGACCACTCTTGTATGGAGATGTGAGCATGAGTGACTTCTCTGACACTCCCAGCCTTTCTTCCTGTGGACAGAGTGACCTGATGCAATTCTTGAAAAGTCCTTAGGCTCAGAGATGCAGATACTGGCAGCTGAAGTCCGTGAAGTACACTAAAATTGCTAACATCAGAGGAATATGGCTGGGAAACAGACAGCATCAGCTTCAGCTTATCACTCTATGTATGTACCTCTGTCTATGCCTAAATCAATACTTATATCTATCTATGTATCTCTAATGCTATATCGTCTAAATCTATATCTGCCTTCTGTAACATTTTTCTCTATCTGTGTACAAAAAATCTGTTTATAAGTCTACCTCCGAATTTCTTTAGTCTAGTCCAGTGGCTGGTACAGGGAAATAACACAATAAATGAATGATGAATGAATGAACAAATGGATGGAAGAAATAGAGCAAAACATCAAAGAGTGAATTTCGTACATTTTTCTCTCTGGTAGAAGGTGAATTTGTAGGGATTTTAGGAAGGCACAGGGAGAGGTAATATGATTGCTCCAAGGATATTTTCCCAATAGATTAAGAAATGGAGGTTCCCAATAGAGTAAGAAATGGAGGGGTATTTAACAAATTCATTTTTGTTGATTAATTGAGTTTTTCAAATATCAGTTTTTGTTTTAATTTTATCATAGTACTTAAAGGGTCAAATTATTCTATTAGATTTGCTCAGAAACACTAAGCCCTTTCCCTATCATATCCTATCCCATATTTTCCCATTTCCAGAGGCAATGAATTTAAGTTATTGTAACCTTTTTGTTTGGCTTTTGGTATTCATCTCTATGTATTTAAATAAAATCCTACATTTGCTGTCTCTTGATTTTTCAGTTTGGAGCATTATACATTGACCTTTCACTATATTAGATGAAGATTTATCTCTTTCACCAACTCTACTCTCACCATATGCATCTCCCTCCCTACTCTGCCTGGTCAAGTTTATATTATTGTAATTATGCAAATGCTATTTCCAGCTAAACCGTGTAGTATAGAGCATGAT
Source organism: Myrmecophaga tridactyla (assembly GCA_004026745.1). Classification (NCBI taxonomy): domain Eukaryota; kingdom Metazoa; phylum Chordata; class Mammalia; order Pilosa; family Myrmecophagidae; genus Myrmecophaga; species Myrmecophaga tridactyla. Next base: position 74,632 of record PVIY010006354.1, on the reverse strand, counting down.
ACATGATATTTTTTCCAGTCCACTATTTTTTCTTCTTTTCATTGGATTGTATATTTCTCTGTCTCTGTGTCTCTGCATTTTCTGTGTATTTATCACTTACTCAATCCAAAACTCTCTAGAAATATTCAAACCAATCTGTTATTCTATCAGTCTGATCTTTGATAGAATTTGCTCCAATCTGTACCGTCTGACCTCTCAGCTGATACAAAATCTTGTTGCTGTTATCTTTCCTCTTTGTCTCTTCTTGTGTGATCTACTCTTTCTTGCACCTGTAGATTCTTCTTTCTTGGTTTACTCCCTTGCTTAGAAAGGGTGTTTGGAAGATTAATTTTTGAGGTGGTGCATACAGAAAAATTGATTTTTTCTACCCATAAATTTGAGGGTTAGTTTACTGGATACTGAATCCTCTCAGAGTTTGAAGGTATTCTTTCCTTGTCTTTTAGCTTTTGTGGTGACTGTTGAAAAACCAGAAGCCATCCTGTGCACTGATTCTGCATAGTTAACCTCATTGTTGTATCTAGAATCTGATAGGATTTTTCCTTTGCCCCTGTGTTCTGGAGTTTCACAATCATAAGACTTATTTAATGATTGATTTTTTTCACTTTTATTTAATGATTGATTTTTTTCACTTTTATGGGCAATCCACGATCCTTTTTGTTTTGAACATTCAGGTTCTTCATTCTTGGAAATTTTATTAAATTAGTTATTTGATCATTTCTTCTCCCACATTTTCTCCAATCTATTTCTTTAAAAAATTTTTTTAATAAACATTTTACTTTGAAATAATTCCAAGCTTACAGGACAGTTGCAAACTAATATAAATCTCCCACAGAGAACTCCAACATACCCCCAAACCCAGATCTATCAATTTTAACATCTTGTCATGAGGATTGTAGTATGAAGAAGAACTTAACGGGTCTTTGTACTGGGAGATAATGTACAAATTCTTGGAAATTTCTCATGATAACTGTATCTCTGTTTTTTGTTGTGGACCCCAGACCACACCTGATAATTTAAACTAATGAGATGACAGGGTGGAGCCAAACTCACCTGTAGTCTTAGGGGGTCTGGTCACCAGAGAAATATGGACCATGTGCTTTTGGAGGCTGAGTTCAATAACGCTGGCATTGAGTCCATCAAACATGCCTGTGCATAATTCCATATAAACTTAAGACACTGGAAGCTCCAGTGAGCTTCCATGATTGATAAGGTACATCCGTGTGCTGTGATGGTGGCACATTCTGACTCCAGATGAAGAGGACAGGGAACTTGCATTTGAGACCCTCTCAGACCTTGCCCTAAGTGTCTCTTCTTTTGATTTACATTATTTTTTCCTCTAATAAAACTGTAGTCATAAGTATAATGCATTCCTGAATTCTATGACTCATTCTAGGGAATTATCGAACCAGAAGGGGTGGGTGGGCATCTCCAAATTTGTAGTCAGTTGGTCATAGCCTAGGGGGCTGTGCCCCTGAACTTGCAGCTAGTGTCTGAAGGATAATCTGGCCCTTGACCTGTGGAATCAGGCCTAACTCTGGGTAATTGGGTCAGAATTGTGTTGTAGTTGGTGATTGAAAACACTGCAGTATTTGCAGTTGATGACAGAAGCTATTGAACTTTGGGCCAACCCATGTTTGAATGTGCACATTTTTGGTTATCCCACGTAGGTCATTCCAGACAAGAACAGTGATAACTTTGCCACATTTTCTAACATTTTATATATATATATTTTGCATGGGCAGGCACCAGCAATCGAACCCAGGTCTTCAGCATGGCAGATGAGAATTCTACCTGTTGAGCTACAATCGTACCGCCCTCTAACATTATCTTAATTAAAGGTGCTAGTATCCTTTATTTACATGTGCTATAATAACAAGTGCTATAATAACAAAACAATACAGCATATTCAGATTGCCTTTTATAATTTTAAGTTTTCTTCAAATAAGAGACAGTAATCTGGAATAGTAAAATTTCCCTAATCATAGCTACTTTTGCAAGACATACTAAAAGATTCTTTTTTGCCTTTTCTAGGACTCAGTCTTAGCCTTCCTAAATGATCCATTAACTCAAAGCCCCTGGAGGAAAAAAAAATTTTAAATGATTTTCTAGTTTATGGAAAATCCTTTCTCTTTCTAATACTTGACTACACAAAGCTAATATTTTTTGTTTTTTTTCAAAATTTATGTTTTATTATCTAAGTACTGGACATAGCAAATATCTAAAAACCCAAAATGAAAAAGAAAACAGTAAAAGACATCTGTAATTCTACCTCTCATGGGTAACTGGTTAGAGGCTGGAAAAATTGTGAGCTGTTTGATAGAAAAGGCTTAGATTGCTTTGAAGACACAGTTGGTAGAAATATGGGTGCTTAAAGGTACTTCTGATGAGATCTTAGAAATGATGAATGTTATATTGGGAACTGGAAGAAAAGCAACCCTTGTTTTAAAGTGGCAGAGAACTTTGTAGAATTGAGTTATGATGTTATATGGAGGGCAGAATTTGAAAACGATGAGCTTGGATATTTAGCTGAGGTCATCTCCAAACTACATGTGGAAAGTGCATCTTGGTTTCTCCTTACAGCTTATAGTAAAATGCGAGATGAAAGGGATAAGCTGAGAACTGAACTCCTGGGCACAAAGAAACCAGAAAATGATGCTTTGTAAAATGCTGAGCTTCTGGAAAACGAGTCCTTTGAGAATAGTGCTCCATGTGAGGATTTAACTAAACATGGAGCCAGTCAGCCATTTCAGTGCAAATCACAATTCAAGGAGCAGTTATCCAGGAACGATTTGTAGAAGATCCTACTGTCTGATAGTTTCAACCCCTGTGCACTACGTGTGAAACCAACAAATTTTTTGCAAGACCTGTATGAGTGGAACCACTGCGGCCTGGACTAAAAGGACAGAAGAAGGATTGAAGGAAAAATAACTTCAAAGGCAGAACTACGGAAGCTAAAGTCTAGAGCAAAAACACCTTGTGCCAGGAGACGGTACCCACCCATGTGTGGGGGACGGGCAGGTCTGCCCCAGCACTTGCTGAGTGTGGGGCTTCCCCCTTGCTCAGGAAGAGTGCTGCCACCCCGTCTACAGAGGGAATGGAGCCTATTTCTGGGGGATTGCAGAGATTCTGGCTACCACCCCAATGTTCTTAGAGGATGGATCCCAGCCCCTGGGAATTGCAGAGTCTGGCCGTCACCCATGTTCTCAGAAGTTGTAGCTTTCACCCCAGTACTTGGGGACATCACGGCCAGTGCACAAGCTCTTGGAAAGGGTGGGGCTGCCACTCCATTATGCCCAGAGGACAAAACATCGATGCACAAATGACCCTCACACCTTAAAATCTAATGGAGGATGCCCTGCAGGGTTTTGGAATTATTTGGGCCCTGTGGGGCCTGTTTTCCTTCCAATTTCTCCCTATAAGAACGGGAATTTTTATCTTATCCTTGTCCCTCCATTGTATATTGGAAGCACATACTTTGTGCTCTAGTTTTCACTGGTCCACAGACCTTTGCCTTGATTTGGACATTCTCAGGGCCTCAAACTGTAAGCCAAGAAATTCCCGTTGTTTAAAGCCAACCCATTTCATGGCATCTGGTTTAAGCAGCCTAGCAAACTAAAACAATACCTCTGCTAGGATTGAGTATTATATATTTTCCTTTTAATTCTTAGCACACTGATTGAGAACAACTGAAAATGGTTGTGTTATTAGAGTTCTTTGCAGGTTCAGCAAGAGGCAAGGAAAGTAGTAGAAAAATTTAAGGTAGCAAAAATTGTTCCACATACACATTGACTGAAATGAGACAAGCAGCAAAGCACAGTATAGTCTCCTCTTTCCCCACCTCCCTATGGACCACCAGGAAGGCAGCTATTAAGAACTTGCATCGAGGTGCTAGGAGTAGGAGGCCCTGTGACAACTTATCCTCCTTCCTTCCTCCACCGAGAATCCATTTCAGATCACGTGAAATCTTCCTGCTTGCCATTCAGATCCTGGTCACAGTCAGGGTGTTTGAAATGTCTGGACTGTGGCCAGATGTGGTTTTTGAAGGACTAAATGCTTCCTACTATAGTTCTCGTAATAGTCCACATTCCACCGTGGACACCCCCTCTTTTCTTATCCTGGCACAGAGAACAAGCAGATGGCTCTCTGAAACAACTCTGTGGGTGGGTGAGGGTCTTTAAAATAGGTGGGCAAGGGTCTCTAAAATGGGTCTGGGGTCTCTAATACTCTCCTCCCTTCCAGTGGTCCATTCATCTATCCAGAATTTCCTTGGTGAATATACTGGGCATAGTAAAGACAAAGTCCCAGTCCTCACAAGGGCACAGGCATTAATTAGTTCTGTTACCATGTTCTACTGCATGAATAGACCATGAACTCTTATTATTTGGGAGTTAATGTGATCTTTCACTGAGGGATGGAGCAGGAATTGCCATTATGAAGTTGGTTAAACACCCAGACTTGATATACTCGTCACATCCTCCAACTACCACCAGGGGGCAACGGTACCACACCCATTTCCCAGAGAGGGACCCTGACTCTTGTGCCAAGCGAGTTGACCAGGGTCACCCGTACATCCAGCTTTGCCTACCACAGACGTGGCCTGCCCACCGTGTCCTCTATTGCACCTGGTAGTCACTGCAAAGGGATACCCCACTGAGGTTAAGCAAAGTTAGGTTTCATCTAGGTTAATTCAGTTTCTTAAACATTAGATTGATTTTGAATCTGCTGGTTGGAGAACAGGTCCCACAGTAATAGGTCCTGCTGGGGGTACCCTAGACTTGGGAGCGGCTGTGCAGCCATGGGGACAGGCGCATTTCTTACCAGGAGAAGTCTGAAGGGAATAGTTTGGCTGGGGCGTTCAGCAACAGTGGGCCAGGAGAGGGGCTGCAGTGAGGTGAGGTCCATTTGGTACATTTGGAGAGCAAGAATGTGAGTTTCCTGTGGGCCAAGCTGCTACCACAGAAGGTAGGTAGACTCCAGAGGCCTGTAAAGGAGCCCCCCAAAACTATGCTGGTGAGAAGCCTACGAGGTTGAACCTCAGGGGCAGGACCTGAGGGGTTGTCAGAAGAGGCAGTGCATGAAGGCACTGCAGTTGGAGGTACCAGAAAGACATCCTAGAAGACTGTTCTTCAGTCTTCACCCCAGGCCGATGGTGACAGCATGTGGCAAGTACACCAGGCACTTCTCTGTTACTTCACAGGTAGAGCAAGGACAGCAAAACACCAGACCTCAGTAGGCAACGGGTCACATGGCATGTGGGTCTCCTTTAACTATGAATACTACCCGGAAGAATGTGGACCTGGGAACTAACTGAAATTACATTTCCCTCTCTCCATTTAATAGCTGTAAAAGATGAAGCTTAGCCAGATCAAGAAAGGAGCTCAAGTCTCAGACACCCGGTTGCTGGTTGTGAAGGTTAGTACATATGTCAGCTTGACTGGGCTGCAGTTACTTACTCAGTGCTAATCTTGGTGCCACTGTGGAGGTATTTTGTGGATGTGGTAAGCATCTTCCATCAGCTGCCTTTAAGTAAAGGTGAGTACCCTTGAAAATGTGGGGGACCCCATCCAGTCAGTTGAAGGCTGTAAGAACAACATCTGAGGCTTCTAGGAGAAGAAATTTTGCCTCACGTCTGCATCAACTCCTGCCTGAGTTTCCAGCCTGTGCTACAGATTTTGGACTGACCTGTACTTGGCCTCACAGGGGCCAGTTCCTTAAAACAAACAAACAAATACGTACATAAATACACATATCTTATTGATTCTGTTCTTCTGGAGAACGCTGACCAATACTGTGGTATAACTGGGATACAGACCCTACACATTATAACACTTCTTAAGAAGTAGTAATTCTTACTTATTTTATCTATTCATCCAATTATTCACTTATTCAGCAAATATTCAGGACTGTCAATATATTGATACACGAGACTAGCTCACAGACTCTGCCCTTACAGTGGTTCAAGCCCAGGTGGGCACACCTGGCAAGGTGGGACACTAACTGGTTACATGTAATGATCATGGATCCATACCAGGTTTAGAACAAGATATAATAATTTTACAAAATTATGTGGTTTAGTTCCAAGAAAATCCTTAAACCATACTAAAGTGGTGTAATTCAGCCTTTAGTTGTAACTACTCATCTCTGGTTTTATTTCCAGCCTTAAGTATTAGGTGGAACAATATAAACTTGCCATTTTATACATAGGTCAAATAGTGGCAATTCTATGCATAGGTCAAATAGTGGCAATCTCAAATCATTCAGCCTAAATAAAACTAACCCTGAAATGTTCTTGGAATGCTGGACCACTGCTTAGCCTCACATTCAAAGCCCACTAAGTATAGAGTTTCCTCAAACGTTAGCTCATCCCACATATTACAGACACAGGATCTCAGACCTCCCTTAGGCCTCATCCACTGAAAGTAAGGACTTTTCTTGAAATTGGCTAAATGTCTTGCTATCTTTCATCACCTTTAAGAAAGGAGAAGATATATAATCTCTGGCTCATACATGCCCAGCTTGCAACAATGGCAGAAATTTGAACCTTCATAGATTCTTTTGAGATTTTTCTCCAAGAGGTAGCCCATCTGTCAGTGTCTTTTGTTTATTTGTTTGTTTGTTGATAGCTACAGCTGGTGCTTTTGCCAATTTATAAAGGATAATATTTACAGACTGAGCCCAGCTCTGCTGGACCCTTGGCAATGACTAACATCTCTCTGAACTGTTTCTGATTCAGCTCAGTGTCAGTTAAGATCCAGCTTTAAAACACATTTGCATAAAACATTAAAAAGGGCTTAAGAGGGCACGTCAAGTGTCTTCCCCCCAGGAGTCCAGGGAGTCAAGATGTGTTGGCAGGACACAGTGCCTGGGATTAATTTTATAGGTGTGAAAATGTCATGGCTTCATAGTCAGGGCCATGGGTTTCCACCCGGTTCTGACCTGACTTAACAAACACAGGAGTCCTTGAACAAATCATCTGCGGTAGCTTCAGGCAGTTAACCAAATTAAAACTTGTTCTGTATATGCTGGACTGTATATGCTGTACATGCTGGATTGCTGACTGCTGCGGCCCCAGCAGGGTTAAATCCAATGTAACCTATTAACCATGTGTTCTTTCCTGCAGCAAAAGAGGAGAAGGAAGCTAGGGACTTGGGAGGAAAGAATGATGAATATCCAGGGCATGGAAGGTCAGCATGGGTCTGCATAGACATTACTGAAGAGCTGAGTGTGGGAAAGTTCTTCAATATTTAATATTTTATTGGAAATCAGAATGATCAAAACCGTATAAGAGGTCATAAATGCCGAAAACTGTGAGCTCAAAACCAGAAGATGTATGAGGGTTTCCTACTAGGAGTTCCTATGAGGACTGCACTGGAGACACAGGCACCCCAAAACTCATGCCATGCCCAGTACAGCCCCCTATTGTCTCCTTCTTGCTCCTCCCTCCTCAAGGCCCACTCAGTGCATGTACCCTCTGAGCCCATCCACCTCTGTCTTCCTGGCTCCCTCATAGCCAGCTCAACTGTCCTATTCTTGCAGGAAATCATCTCTTAGTAACCCCCCAATCATGCCGCACCTCCCTCCAGTTGAGTTGCACCCTATGGCACTGAGCAGGTAGCAGAGTAAGGATTCTTTATCCCACTTTTTCTCCATAGATGACAAAATCCTTGGGGACAGGGACTATCTTTTAGTTATTTCTGTGTGCTCAGGATCCACCACAAGTCTGGCATATTGTGGATACATGATACAAATACAAATTTAAAAATATTTACAAATTTTAAAAATATGAATTAAAGCAAGAAAAGTATACTATTTGTAGGGAATGCAGGCTGGAATCCATTCTGCTTTACAGTTCCTCATTGCTCACTGCACCCACTGCTGGAGAAGTCACGTATGCAAACTCAGGGGCCATCTCCCAGCCCTGGCCTATCTCTCACCTCCTCTTCCATTATGTGCCCATGTTTCAGTCTGCTTCCATTCCACAACCTGGGGAAGATGTTAAGCCTTTGAAAAGGCCCGACCAGTTTCAACCAAACTGGGATCAAGCAGCCTCAGATGCTTATCAGGGCAGGAGTTCTCAGTGGCAGGGCCCACTTCCCCAGAGTAGAAAAATACCCCACTCAAAAAATATAGTTTGGTTTCTCTTCTCTGACACAAAGTGGGTCATTGCAAAGCTGCCACTACTGACCTGAGCAGTTTTGGCCATCCCAGGAGACTGGCCATGATGGGGGTCTGTTCCCCTGCTCTTTTGGTCCTTTTGTGCTGTGTAAGTAATTAAATCAAACTTGCTGAAAGTTTCTGTGGAGTCTGAGTCTGTGTTTTCAGGATGCACCATATAGCAACTCACTCCACACCCACAGCTTCCCCTGAACCATCCACTGGTCTATAATTGTCTGCTTTATATGAACCCATCATAGAAAGGACTGTTCACCAAGGCCTTTGAAAGTTTGTGATGAGGGAGTCCATTTGAAAGTGAGATTTGATTTACATTGGGACCTTTGTGCTCCTTTTGGACAGGATCTGAGTCATGTGGACTTCCATGAGTTCTTATGTTTGTGACTCAGAGAGTTGAAAATTCAGAAGGATCTTAGAGCTGCATTCATTCATTCATTCATTCATTCATTACTCACTCATTCCTTGGATGTGTGCTATGTCTTCCTGTGAGCTGGTCCCTGCTCCAATAACTAGCAAACCCCAAGTGAGCAAAGTCCCTGTCATCATGGAAACAGATAATAAACATATATGTATGTGAAATGCCAGGTGTTCATATGTCAAACAAGAACCAGAAACACAAATCACAGAGGGCATGGAGAGTAACTGGGGAGGACTTTGTTTTAAATACGGTGGTTAGACAGTGTGATGATATGAATATTTCTTCCTTGCTTTGTTATGAAAATGCTCGTATTTATACATAGAGCAAATAATCTTTGATCAGTATCTTATCCCATTACCATATGCCATAAATTGTATTGTTTATGTTGTTGTATTTAAGTTATAGTATATCAAGTTTAAGAGTAATTATGACCCAAGGGCTTGCACCCTATTCTGGAGAGATTTAGTACATTTCTGTTTATAAGCAGGACAGTTGGGTATTGTTAGGCAAAAACATGTCTGTTATTGTTTTTATTTAGAGATTAAGTATAGTTTAAGGTGATGTGTATAGTTGCCAGGTTGACAAGGGATGGGCTCTGATAGTTAGGTTCATGTGTCAACTTAACCAGGTGCTGGCAAGCACTGGTCTAATTGTTACCACAAGGACATTTTGTGGGCTCAAATCGTCAGTCAGTTGATTGCACCAATGGTTGATTACATCTATGATAAACTAAGGAGAGTGTCTTCTGCAATGAGAAAATCCGATCAGTTGAAGGCTTTTAAGGGAGAGGTGATGACTTCAGCAGTCAGAGAGAAAACTTTTGTCTCTGCTTCAGTCAGCCAGCCTCTATTGGGGAATTCATCACAGACCTTCATAGGGGTTGCCAGTTTGCAGTCTGCCCAACAGAACTTGGATATGTGCATCCCTACAATTGTGTGAGACACTTTTTTAACATCTCATATTTACAGGTATCTCCTGTTGGTTCTATTTCCCTAGCGAACCCTAACTTATACAGACAGAAAGGCCTCCTTGATGAGGGGATACTGGGTGGAGGGTGGAGAGGTTGGGGAGAAGCCCTGGGGGTTGCTGGGGAGACCATCCAGGCAGAAGCAATGCAAGTGGCACAAATGGTGTCATGCAGGACCCGTCATGCTGGACTCTGCTAAAAGGTGGAATTTCATTCTAAGCAGTTGATAAACATCTTGCTCAATGTGTTCAGCAGGGTAAGACCTAATCTGATCCAACTTTTAAAAACATCCCTCTGGTTGCTAGGGTAAGATTTCACTGCAGGGGAGTGAGGGTGCTGCAGGGAGATCCCAAGCATCTGGGTGGGGGGTGACAGTGGTGTGAAGACAACCAGGGTGGCTGCACTGGGAATGGTGGAAGTGGTTGGCGGTGGGATACACCATAGTGACAACTCAGGTCCAGCGCTGGGGGCTCTGCTCAACCTCCTTATCCTGGTGCTCGACTGTCTCAGTGTCAAGAGGCTGAGGACAGTGCAATGGCACATCTCACTGCCAAATGGATTTAGAGGACTGAGGCCCCTCCAGGAACTATTCCAAATTTGTATCTTTTTTTTCTTGTTGATTCTCTCCCAGGAGCCAACAGAGGGGCTGGCAAACATGACTGGGCTTGTTTTGTAGCATCTCACTCTCATTGTATCTGAGAAGGTGACCGAGTACGTGCTGCTTTGTGCTAGCAGAGGTGCATTTTTGTGTCTGAATGAAAGCATTGTTTCAGACAATGTCAGATCAAACATGCAAGTACCCCTCAGGGGTCTACTATGTACTCAGTGCTGAGCTGAATTCAAAATATTGTTTTCGCCTTATTAGCTATGTAATCTTGGCCAAATTCTCTAATCCTTGTGGGTCTTTGATTCCCCATTGGTAAAAAGTACTTACCTCGAAAGGGTTGGTTGTTGTTTCTTCATTTTATTCTGTCGAGTAAATGAAAAAAATAAACCACTGCAGTTGTTAACCCCTGGGCAGGCACGTAAAAGTTGCTTGCCCAGCCTCCCATCCCTGGAGCTCTGGGGTATGTAGGGCTGTACATCTTGTGTCAAGCCTTCAGCTGCTGACTTCTGGGATTCTGTCCTGTGGTTTGGGAAAGGTTTCGATTCTCTCTCATCCCCATCAGAGAGGGTCTGAAGGCTGGTCTGTACTTGGCCTCTCCAGGCACCAACCCTGCTTCTACTCTTTTTCTCTAATAGATATTCAGTGTAGAATTTATGAGAAGGAAATTGCCTTAGTCACTTTGTTAGAATTGGTGTCAAATAAGACCAATGACTGTGTTATGAATTGAATCCTGGCCACCATAAAGACAAAGTCAGTGACCCTCAGTAACAGTGAAGTTATTTGTAAACAGAATCTATGAAGATGATATTCTTGAGGTGAGAGGCCAAATGGAATCTGGGTGCACTCTAATCAAGTATGACTGAAGTCCTTATAAGCAGAGGAAACTTGGAGACAGTCAGTAGGAGGAGATAGGGAGAGAGACAGCCGTGTGATAGAGACAGAGACTTGATCATGGATGGAGAGTAAGCCACTACCAGGACACTACAGACTGGAGGAAGCTTGGCCCTGCCAACACCCTGATTTTGAACTTCTAAGCTCCACGACAGTGAGGCAATAAATTCCTTATGTTTAAACCAACCAGTGTGTGGTACTTGTCATAGCAGCTATGGCAAACTAAGACAACTCACAAACCATCTATAAAATGAGATAACTGTACCTTTGTCAGAGGGCTCTGTTGAGGATTAACTATGATAGTGCTTGAAAAGTGCTTAGCACAGGGCCTGTCCCATAACAAGTGTTCAATTTAAGGAGGGGGTTGGGGGGGTAGAGTGTAGAATGTGTGGGTGACAGAGGAAAATTTGGGCTGGCTGTGTTTCTTTTAGCTTTGGTAAGAATATCTTGATAACTTGTACTTGTCAAACAATTGCACAGGACATGTTGTCAGCCTTACTGGTCAACAGGTGAGGGAATAGAGATGCAATAAGTTGAAGTGCTTTGCCTGAGAATGCAGCACAGAGGCAGTGCTGGTATGTGAGCCCCAGGGTGACGCTAGCATCTTTCCCAGTTGCTCTTTCTCCTCTGCCACATTGTTGCGCAGGTCAGGTGCTCCTATTGACCTTGGCATTGAGGAGTCCAAGGCCAAGCAGAGAAGCTCTGCATGGAGAGACAGCTGGGATTGAGGAAGAAAATCAGGATAGAATGGGATAAGGGTTTCAAGCTGAGTCTGAGAGGCAACTGGGGAAGGGTGTAGGTAGAAGCAACCCAAGAGGCTCGGGAGTTTTGACTGCAAATATGGGGTGCTCAGGGCAGCAGCTGGGAGTTTACTTAGGCAGTTCAGAAGCTTCAAAGAGAAATACATTCAAGAATGTTGCTTGGAGAGTAGACCATACTCTTCACCACCAAATTCTACTGCAGGGTGCAGGGGCAGGGTGTGGGGTTTGGCTTGGGAGAAAGAAATGGAACATCTCCAATCTGGGCATATTGGGTTTGAAATGTCTGTGAGGCTCCCAAGAGGATTATGTCCAGCATCAAGTGGGGATGGGATCTGAAGTTGAGGGAGGAAGTGCAGGGCTGATTCTTACTGGGGGAAGTGGCTGGGCAGTGAGTGAGAGCAGGTACCCTAGACGTTCTGGCCTGAGCTCAAGTCCTCACCAGCTTGTACCCAGGATAAAATTCCCAAGTTCTCAGTATAAAACAAGGTTGTGACCTGGTAGGGGTTTAATGATATACTTCACGTGAATTCCTTTGAATGATGCCTGGCACATATAGTACAGATTTAATAAAAGTTAGATATGATTATGGGTGAGAGCTGGATTCAGGAGATAATATCATATAAGGGATCTCCAAATTTGGTTAAGTTTTATCTCCTCAGATAGAGTTAAACATAGTGCTGGCACCAAAACTGCTTTTGGCCAAGGCTCACTGACTGAAACCAAGGTGCTAGGTAGCATGTGCTCACGGTCTTTGAGTACCGATCAGTCCATGGGGGAGAGACTGAGTCAGCTGTGTGGTTATAAGGTCCACCGGGAAATTTTGTCTTGCTACAGCTGGGGTGAATGTAGAATTTAAAACCCAAACTAGGACTCATTTGGAAAGGGAACGGGTGTGTTATGGGTTGAATTGGGTCCCCTGACAGCATCCAAAAAAGCCATGTTGAAGTCCTACTCCTCAGAACCTCAGAGTATGGCCTAATTTGGAAACAGGGCCATTACAGGAGAATTAGTTAAGCTAAGGTCATCCTGGAGTAGTGTGAGCCATTAATCCAGTTGACCAGTGCCCTTATAAGAAGAGGAGAAGAAGCGCAACATAGAGAAGTCCATGAGAAGGCAGATGTAGATGCATCTACAAGCCAAGGAGCACCAAGGATTGTAGCAAATATCAGAAACTAGGAAAAGGTGAGGAAACTTTCTTCCCTAGTACCACAGAAGGAGTGAGGCTATGCAGACACTTGATTTTGGGCTCTGGCCTCCAGAACTGAGACTATCCATTTCTGTTGTTTGATGTCTTCCAGTCTGTGGCAGCCCTAGGGAGCAAAGGCCCTACTATTCATTACTCAAGGAGAGCAGGTGTCCTTTTCATGCAGCCCTGGACACATGGCCTACCCAATCATAGCTCACCATGCTGGAAAGGCATCCTGAGAAGAGGGGGTTGTTTTGGGGGTCCAACCCTGGGAAATGTCAGGGGTTGCTGAGAATGGCAGGAGGCCAGTGGCTGTCCAAGTTTCCATCTCGATCTCAGTCCCCTCCTCCCCCATGCCTGAATGTCCTGGAATGTGCCAGCCTTTCCCTTCTAAGGTTTGACCTTCATTGTCCCCTCTGCCTGCTGATTATTCCACCAGCACTTGGTTGCTCTTTCACCCCCTAGCCTCAGCTCAAATACCCTACCTGAGATTCCAGTGTCTCTCACCCCATCCCTGTCCTTCACATACACTTGGACTAATAGAGCCCTACTCTATGCTGGGCACTGCCCCTGAGCTCATGGAGCCCCCGCCTAATGGGAGAGAAGGCCCCATGCCAAAATGGAAAGACACAGCTTAGTGTGAAGAAAGATCAAGAGGACCCCTAGGTGCCATCCAAAGAAGACTCCTCTGCCCAAGCTTTGCACTGTCACATCCCAAATAATCTTTTGCACAGCTCTTGTCGCAACCACGTCATTTAATAATTAGTGAATTACCTCAGCCCCACTGACACGGAAGACTCATAAAGGCAGTGACTGTGTCTGTCTTGTCTCACCTGTGTCCTCAGCACCTGTAACCATACCTGGCATACAATAGCCTCTCAATCCGTATGAATTATAGCCCCCTTGGTATACTCTGCTTTGAGGGTTTCTTGAATCTATAATGGATTATTGATTTAGGGATTACATTTTTGGCCTTCTGTGTCAATGGTATATTAAAGAAATGTATGTGCTTTCCATCATAATGGCACTTGGTGGCACTCAAAATACCAGCCTGCTCCCCTCACACTCCCAGCTAACTTCTCAGACCTCCCCACCTCTCAGGAGCACCTAGGGGTCCTCTTGATCTTTCTTCACACTAAGCTGTGTCTTTCCATTTTGGCATGGGGCCTTCTCTCCCATTAGGCTGGGGGCTTCATGAGCTCAGGGCAGTGCCTGGCACAGAGCAGGGCTCTGTTAGTCCAGAGGGTATGTGAAGGACAGGGAAGGGGTGAGTACATGTGCCATTAGCCTGAGGCACTGAGAGAAAGGGTTTGTGGAAGAAGATCATAACTCCACAGGGTCGTATGTTGTAGCAGTCGCCAGATGCTAATGGCGGAGGAAATTTATTCTGAATAAAAAGGCAGTTAACATTCTGCAAACATTTTCTATCTCAGACACTCACAGAGTAATTTTGATGAAATGTGTTGGTTTACTGAACCTTTGGCATTATACACATCCACTGAAATGCATCTGGACTTGCCTCTGCCGTGGAGGACTCTTGTGGAAGAATGTAATCAAATCACTGGTGAACTCGATATTGCTTTCCTCTGGATTCTTTGGAGGTGGTGCTAATAAAAATGCTTGCTTGTTTTTTATGTCCAGCAAATCATTGCTGTGTGCAGCTCTGAAATGTTGTCGCACTCCTACTTTATTGCAGATTTAAATTACTTAGATGATTTTGTTGGACAGTGGCTCCCTGAAGCACAATGAATCAAATCATTAATTACTGCTTGAATGTGCACCAGCCATTGGAAAACATTAAATTCTACTCAGGAGCTTGTTTGGTGATAATGGCTTCTAAGTCAGTCCCTCGGGCCCCGAATCAGATGGAAACTTCCAGACAACAAGGTGTTGCTATTTGCTCCTCTGTTCTGATGGTGACGAATGCTGTGTGACATATGTGGGCACCTGGCACCCTCAATGTCCTGGTCCTGGTGGAATGGACACTCTTAGGATGAGTCTCATCAGCTCTCACCTAGATTTCCCCACAGCAGCCTCTATTTACATCCTATACACCCTTCACTGGACAGTACCGAGAACAAGTTTTCTAAAACACAAATCTTTTAGAATGTCTCCAGGCCTTCCCATTGAATGGGAAGGTGAATAGAGGCTACTTGGCTGGTCCTGCACAGGTGGTCTTTCCACCTCTCCAACTTCATTTTCTGGTTGCTTCTCCCAAAGCCCTTTCCTAGCCAGCCCTGAGATGCCAGTCAGACTGCCCTTTTGGTGTTTTTTGTGTTTTCCTGTTGTTGAAGGATCCCAGACCTCCACTGGTCTTCATAGGATGAATTTCAGGGCACAGGTAAGATAACAGTTTGTGTAGGAATTCTCTGATTGCCATTCTGAGTACACAGGACATAGCCATGTGGGTTCCAGGTCACCCCAAAAGCCCACAAAGGACATGGTGGCCCGCCAGGTGAGTGCACTATTTCTGGGAGTGACAGGAGTGCAAAGGACTGAAGCAGAGCGGACAGTTGGCCAGAAGGAGCTGGCCAGAGGGAGCTGGCCAGAGGTCACCTGGCCACTACAGATGAGGTCACCTGGCTGCTCCAGGTGAGGTCAGTGCACAGGGAGGCTGACCCCAGGTGGCTGGACCACTGATGACTCAAGGAGGTGGGAACTCCCAATTCCATGCACAATCTCCTGACTTTCAAATGTTGTAGTGAAAAAAGTTGCTTGTGTTTGCTTTGCTTTTACAAATACACTCTCTGACACTGTGCATACCATTGTGCAGGTCAGATGTTGCCTACAGACCATCAGCATTGTTCGCTGGCATGGGTGGTCATGGGTGGCCATCTCTTATACTGCTCCTGTCATAGCACTGACCCCTCTATTCCCTAACATCAGACATTGGGTTCCTTGAGGACAGGATCTGTGCTTGCTCATGGTATCATCTGAATGGGAAATATTGTCGGTTGTGGGATGTTCTAGAATGGAAAGGGCATTCCAAAAACAGAGGCAGAGGATGAGAGCACATAGAGGAAGGCTGAGGATGGCACTTCCAGGATGGTCAGAATCTTGGGGAGCAGGTGTGAGCCTATGCCTGTGGCAAGACATCAGTGAGTGTTTACTGAGGCCACGGGCCAGAAGTAGCTATAGAAAATCCTTTCAAAAGGAAGTGCCAATGGGCAGGAAATATTGGGGGAGATTGATCTGGCCGTGGTTGGGAAAAGACCTCAGAGACTGGCTGGGAGAGTGCTGTGTGATCTTAGCTTGAGGTGATAATATCTGCACTAAGATTGAGTAGAAGAAGAGAAAAAGGTGGCTCCACACACCCTATGGATGGAAAGGAAAATGAGGTGGCTGCAAGATATGGGACTGTGCTTGGTAGAAGGAAGGATTGTGAAGGGACGGAAGATCAGTGATACAAAGGTACATTTAATAGATAGAGTTATGCTGCACAGAGAAAAAAACACAATCTTAAAGTCAATCTTATACCTGTGGATGTGAACCCACTGTGAATAGGACCATTGAAAGATAACATTTTAGGTAAAGTAAGGCCAGCTGAATCAGGATGGGTCTCAATCCTATCACTGGCCTTAAGAGACCATCTTGGGGAGCTGCTGGAAGCTACAACAGAGAGGAGAGGTCATCACCATGTGACCAGAAAGCCAAGGAACTCAAGGATTGCCAGCCTACCAGAATGCTTCCAACCCCAGGAGGAAGCAAACCCTCTGGCCTCTGAACCTGTGAGCCTGCTGTTTAAGCCAACTGATTGCATGGTATTTTCCATAACAGCCTGGAAACTTAGTTCATTTCTGAGCTTGTTTGAGGAAAGCCAAACTCCATCAATTTGTTTATAGTGATCAACCTCGTGAAGAGGCACATTCATCTCCTCAGGGTTAATTCTATGCTTTTAGTCAGAATCGATGCATGTAGGTGGTAGGTGTGGCAGAAGCAGGCTATCCCCCCACCCCCTCCATGCTCTTTCGTTCTTCTCACATATACATTCAGATGGACCATATCTTCTGCCCCCTTGTAGTTAAGTGTGGCCACTGGCTGAGTTCTGGCCAGGGAATTGGGGGAAGAGAAGCACCTCACCGTGAGTGCTCACCCATCAGGCTTCTTCTACCATCCTCCACTCTCTCTTCCCCAGTCTGCTCTGTGCAGGGTGATACCCAGGGTGATGTTAGAAGCCACTGGGTTAAGAGAAGGTCCCTGAATCACTGGGTGCAGCAAGGTTTCCTCTCCATGTTCACCTCCCTTACCGATTATACCTTGCTTGGGCTGGAAACATCTCCACTGGGCTGAGTCAATGAGATTTGGTATTTGTTCTGGATTGGATGTGTTGTGTACTAGAGAAAAGCAAGCTCTTTAGTCATCAATATTGCTGGGTGGGAGCTTTTTTATTGTTTTTATGGAGATGTGGTCCACCCAATTGTAAGTGGTAACTTTTGATCAAATGGTTTCCATGGAGATATGTCTCCGTCCATTCAAGGTGGAGTTGCTTACTGAAGCCTTTTAAGAGTAAATCATTTTGGAAAAAAGCTACCAGCCAGAGATTTTTGGAGATAAAGAAGGAAAACACCCCTGGGTTTGCTTCATGAAATAAGAAGCCTGGAGAGAAAACTAGCAGACATCACAATGCTCACCATGTACCCTTCCAGCTGAGAGAAACTCTGAACTTCATTGGCCTTCTTGAACCAAAGTATCTTTCCCTGGATGCCTTAGATTGGACATTTTTATAGACTTGCTTTAATTTGGACATTTTTACAGCCTTAGATCTGTAAATTTGAAACTTAACAAATTCCCCTTTTTAAAAGTTGTTACGTTTTTGGTATATCACATTCTGGCAGCTTGCAAACTAAAGCAGTGTTTATCATTTAATGCAGCTCAAGTTAGTGTAATTAGTACAGCATGCTTCCTCCCTCACAGGCAGTGGCCTCCCTAGAGTGAAGCCCAGTATCCCTAGGGGCAAGCATGGCCTTAGATAATAGAGGAGCCGAGTCTGCCTTGGCTATTCTCCCACTGCAGTGAGAAGAATGGGTGGTTTTGGGTCAAGCCCCACAGACCTCTCAGCCCACTACTCTGGACCTTGGCATTGTTTCTTGCTTTCCTGATGGATGTAGGAGGCAAAGAAAACTGGAACCTGGAGTGAAAATCCCTCTGGCACTGTCCGATGCTATATTCCTTTATGGTCTCAAAGCAAAACTCAGAAGAAAAACTTCACCTCTTAGGTGCTTTGGCTCTCACCTTTAGACTAGCTGACCCAAAGCTTGATGCCTATGCTAGGTTGCCACCCCAGTTATACCTTCCCCTAGCTCCAGGATCACGTGAATTATCCACATCTCCTGGGGTCTCAACTTCTGGCCTTGGCTCTGACAGTGACAGTCACTTCTGATTCCTTCACGGTTACCAGGTTTCCAGGGTTCTTCCAGATGCCTACTTTGTGAAACTTTACTCCAGCTTACATCCCCACTGAGCCCTACCTAGCTGCGGCAGATCCCTTTTCCATCCCTGTGTGAAGAAAGAAGGGGGCTGGGCTAGCTCTTGAGACTAGGGCTTGGGAGATTCCACTTAAGAGGTGATGAGAGGCTGTTTTAGTTTGCTAAAGCTAACTATAACCTTATAATACTATCCCTGAATACCCTCTTGAAATGAAATGCAATATACCAGAAATATGTTGGCTTTTACAATGAGAATTTATTAGCTTACAAGTTTACAATTCTGAGGCTGTGAATATGTCCAAATCAAGGCATCAGCAGGTGAAAACCTTCTTCCTGAAGAAAGGCTGCTGGCAATCTGGGCTCCTCTGTCACACAGAAAAGTACATAGTGGCATCTGCTCATCCTTCTCTCCCAAGTTTTGTCACTTTCAGCTTCTGGCTGCTCCATCAGTGGCTTATTTTCTGAGCATTCTTTCTGTTTGTTTCTCACATAGCTTCTGTCTCTCTTAGCTTTTCTGTCTTTTTCTTTATTTCATGCTCTTAAAAAGGCCTCCAGTAAGAGGATTAAGACCCACCCTGGGACATGCGTCAATTAAAATAAGCTCATTGAAAGCCTCCTACAATAGGTTCTATATCTACAGGAATGGATTAACTTTAAGAATATGATCTGCTGGGATATATACAGCTTCAAACCATCAGAGAACCCACATTGTCTCATCTGCTGTGTCAATAGACAGGACCCAGGACCTAGGATCCAAGAATCAGAGTCCAAAACCTAGGAATCAGGACCCCAGACCCAGGACTCCAGGTCCAGGGTCCAACTCCTTTAGCCCTGAACTGAGCCATTCCCCACAGATGCTCGAATTCTGGAGCTCAGTCCTTTAGCATGTATTCTTTAGTCTAGAGGCACCTGTTTTCTTCCTTGCAGGGGCTGACTGTGGGGGCTTAGCTTAGTTTCTCAGTAAGATGGATATGTATGACCCTTTGCCCTTAGTTCAATCCAGTACCTAGATCTATTTCTTAATGAGCGTCATTGGCATCAAAAATACAATCTTAGGGCCACACATGTAGAAGTTAAAACACATAACTGAAATTAATTTATCTAAGTATTTTATGGCTATTGCTGAGAAAAAGTAAGAGAAGTTAAATAAAGTTAAATATTTACTTTAGAAATTAAAACCAGAAATTTTATCCACCAAACAAAGCAATTATTCTTTGAAATTGTAGTTTAATTTCTTATTATCAGTAGTTCAAAAAAGCAGGTTGTGTGTGTGTGTGAACTTGCTTGAAATGAATTGTTTGCTTTCTGAGTACTTACAACTCAAGCAGGAAACAGGGTTGGGAAAAGTCTATGTATTATCTTTACTTACTACCGGTGTTGCTTGAAGTTTTTAATTTTTTTTTTTTAATTTGCATATGGGCAGGAGGCACCAGGGATCGAACTCCAGACCTCCAGCACGGCAGGTTGGAGCTCTGCCTGCTGAGCCATGGCAGCCACCCTTGCTTGAAGTTTTTAAAACAATGAACATATATTCTGGTTTTATGTGAAGAAAATACAATAAAGGAGGATGAGAAAGGGAAAAAAGGGAAATGAATGAGGGGAAATTGAGAAAAGGGGGAAAGAGGAGTAAAAAGAGCAAATATTGAGAGACGTGGAAAGATCATTTGCAGATTCAGAGCAAGGAGGAAGGGCAAAAAGCATGAAGACTCAGCAGGTGCAGAGAGAAGGGGAGGGAGAGAAGAGAGTGTCTGATGTTCATTTTTGATCACCTAATTTGTAATTACCTGCATAACTGCTTGGCACATGTCTTTAACTGCTTTCTATTATTAAGCCCTATGAAATTCTGCTTTAAAATCGTAGTTACCTGGAAATGAGAAGTGACTCTAGTTTGCAAGGTAGGACCCCTGGCAGCTGTATACCGGGGTATGAGCATGTATGTGTGTGTGTGTGTGTGTGTGTGTGTGAGAAATCTAGCCAAGCACCAGACATCCCAGCCACAGGATGGAAATCCCCCATCCTTCAAGTAGAAGAGTAAATGGGCACTTGGGCATTTCCACATTCCATCCTTGGGTTTGCTCTTTGACAAAGCCATTTTGCAGTTGTATGACTTGCATTGCAAATGTTAAAAGGCTCCCAGGCAGTGCCCATGAGTGAGAGAATGTATTAACACACAGGCAGGAATGACAGTCACAGCGTCCCTGCCAGCCTTGGGGACATCTCTTAAGAATCTATGCAAGCTTCACTTTCCATGTGCGAACGTCAGCACAACAGGAATGAAACTTGCTCCAAGGCAGAATGGAAGAAGGATGGTGCATGATGCCCAGTAGAATTCTCACTCCCTGAGTTAATTTGTATTCTGCAGAGGATTTGTAGAGGTCACCATAGTTGACTTCCTCCCCAGTTTTTTTTTTTTTCGTAAAGGAAGAACTAGATCATTTAAAACAATTTCTACAGAAAGTCAATTTCATATTTCCTCAAATTGTGCTTGGATTTCAAAGAAAATATTAAAACCTTCCAGCAGTGGAACATCTTAGTTCATAAGCAGCATAAGTTACCTGGTAGTGTATTTCTCATCATCAAATCACCTGCTAGTATTTTCTAACGAGACCTTATAATTCTTTTCCTAAATACCCTCTTGACTCTTTGGAACATTTAGTTGCTTAACAGGGGACAGACTTCAAAGTTGTAACAAAAGTTAAGTTGGACATGGGTGGCATCTCAGAGAACACTATTGATAGTTTAGAATTTTATTATGAATATTTTCAAATGAATTCAAAAGTAGAGAGAATACTCCATGTCCCTGCTTCAGCATTATCAGCATGAGGCCAATATTGTTTTATCTATATTTGATAATCCAGATCACCCTTTCACTATTTTTTTGTTTTGCTTTTTTTTTCTAGCTAAAGGAGAAATGGACGTCACTCCAAAAGAGCTTAGCTAGGTTTATTAATGGAGCTGTTTATGGGAGTGGGGAAGTGTGCCAGTTTGAAACTAACCCTGAATAGCCATATTATTTACTCCTCATTCAATATGCTGGGTGGGTTTTTTTTTATTGTTTCAATGGAGAGATGACCCACTAAATTGTGGGTGGTAACTTTTGATTAGTTGGTTTCCATGGAGCTGTGCCTCCATGCATTCAAGGTGGGGTTGCTTATTGGAGCCCTTTAAGAAGGAACCAGTTTGGAAAAAGCTTTAGAGCCAACCAGAGCCCAAACAGCCAGAGACCTTTGGAGATTCAGAATGAAAACACCTAACGAAATGAGGAGAGGAAGCTCTCAGAGGTTATCACATGCCTGCCCAGCTGAGAGAGAAACCCCAAATGTCATTGGCCCTTTCTTTGAAGTTAAGATATCTCTCTCTAGATGCCTTAGTTTGGACATGTCTATGGCTTTAGAACTATAAACTTGTGACCTAATAAATTCCCTTTTTAAAAGTTGTTCCATTTTTGGTATATTGCATTCCGGCAGCTTTAACAAACTAAAATAGGAGGGTTATGAGAATCAGCTGGAACAGGGGGAGCAAAGAGTGGAGGGAAGTTGTAGAACCCAGAAAGAGCTGTAGCTGTGGAAGGGGAATCTCACCAGGAGGCGTGTTGGTGATAGAGAAAGTAGTCCAGTCATTACTGTGCCTGGCAGGGAGGGACGCAACCAACAGATGCCCGTTCCTTACCTCCACTCTCAGGCCTCCTTACAGACCCTCTATTTGGCTGGGTTTGAGCAAGAGGGAGGGAGCTTGATTGATAGGATTTCACCACTGGGTACCGTGGAAGGGATGTAACAGTTAAGGTCTTCTCCTCTTCCATCCTAAGAGAATCCCAAGACCAGGGTCACTTGTACCAAAATTAGCAATAATTCCTTAATGTTGATGTATGATCTTATTCTTCAGTGTCCTTCTATGGAAGTAGAAGAGTAAAGCCATAGTGGTGGGAAATGCTGGCTTGCAATTTAACAATTTTTGATTTTAGACAAAAATGGTTATCTGTGGGTCTTTGTTACCTCATTTGGAATTAGCAACAATAGTCCTAGCCTTCTAGTGTTGTTGGAGGACTCACACATTTTATTGTTTTCTCGTCATTTAGAAACAATAGCCATAATGATAAGTAAGCAACAGAGATTTGCACAGCAGTTGATAATGAGATTATCTAATGATAATGGTGGAAAAAGTCTGGGGAACTGGCTTGGTTTTTAGGCTGCTATGCCAAATACAGCACAATGGTTTTTCTTAAACAGTGGGAGTTTATGGGCTCAGGGTTTTAAGACTAGGAGAAGTACAAAATCAAGATGTCAGCAAGGCAATGCTTTCTCCTCAATCTGTAACATCCTCATGCTGGCTGCCAGCAGACCTTGAGTATCTTGGTATTTCATTTATAAAGAACTTCGGCAACAGGGTAAAGGCTCATCCTGATTAAGATGTGCTGCAGCTGCATTGGAATAGCCTCATCAAAAGGTGTTACTTATGATGGGTTCCCCACCACAGGAATGTATTAGGTTTAAGAGCATGTTTTCTGGGGTATGCAGAGCTCCAAACCACCACAGATGGGGCTTCCTAACCTCTCTCTGAGGACCTACTGTCTTTGGGAAAGACCATCTTGGGTTTCCAGGAAGCTGGGTGAGGTCAGATGCCCTGTGTCTGTAATATTCATTCATTCATTCATCCCCAAGGCTTTCTCTGAGCACCCCTCACATGGCAACCCACTCTGGACCTGAAAACCAGACATGAGAAAAGGGGACATGATGCGTCTAAGGGGCCTATAGTCTAGACATTACAGTTGGGCTGACAGAGGTATGCAGAGGCTACTGCTGCGGCATCGGCTGGGACGCCTGACCCATCTTCAGTGCCCTGGACTGAAGAGATTTTGGCATGGCCCAGCTAGCTAACAAGTTCTCACACCTGATCACCCTCCCCACCCTTACTCTCAGACTTCTGCCTACATCTATTTCCATAATTCAGTATCTCGTGCCCACAGATACCTGACCCTAAATCTGGACCTAAATTTAATGTCATCTTAACCTTGTGGTGGTTAGAAATTATATGTAATACGAAGAAGCATGTTCTTAAACTTAATCCATTCATGTCATTGTGGGCCCACTGTAAGTAGAATCTTTTGGTGAAACTACTGCAGTTTAAGGTGAGGCCCACCACACTCAGTATAAGTCTTAATCCTCCTACTGGAGTCCTTTATAAGAAAATGAAATTCAAACACAGAAAGAGAAAGCCACAGACAAGGAAACTTGGACTAGATGGGAGAGACCAGCAGATTCCACCATGTGCCTTGCCCCGTGGCAGAGAAACAAGGATTACTGGCAGCTGGTCTTTGGGAAGAAAGCATCACCTTCATAAGACCTTGATTTGGGTATTTTCATGGCCTCAGTACTGTGAGCTTGTAAGCTAATAAATCCCCTTTGTTAAAAACCAACCCATTTCATGGTATCTGCTTTTGGAATAAAGCAAACTAGAAAGAACATTACCCTAATTTGATCTTAGTAAGCTCTCACACCTAAAGGACTTTACCTTGCTATTTATTTTTCACTCCACTGGGTAAATGTTTCCTGACTTTCAGTCATTGGTTGGCCTTGAGCATACTGTACTGACCAGTCCAGGCTGCCATTCCAGGCACCTATTGGGATCCTGTTATAATAGGGCTTTGCAAACACAAGATGGTTTCATCCATAACAAAAGTGTAATAGCTATTTGCCAAATGCCAGGCTTTCTGCTGGGACCTGAGGACACCAAAAGCACTAAAATATGTGCCAGTCCTTGAGTTGGTCTCCTTATAATTCAAGGAGATCTAGAATGTGTCCACTTCACCCCTCACTTGACCAGAAAAGTGGTCAGCCACTCCACAACATGCTCTATTGCTGAACTAGAACTTGGATATAGAAACCTTTTCAAACCTGTGTTCTGGATCTTTACCAACCTGTTAAGAATCTGCTAAGAAGAATGAACTATGTTTACCCTTTCTGGACTGATGGTTAAGAATATTTACCCCGATGGGTTCAGGCCAGTATAGACAGGTATATTATCAGGGTGTCAGCTTCTGTGGGGGGGGGCACCATGCACTCAAGAATATCCACCTCGTTTGAAGGCTTCCTGGACTCTGCTCTCCTCTACATTCTGAACAGTGGGAAGAAAGCATCAACATTTTCTTAGGGCTTGCACATCATTCTTACCTCACAGGCAAGGACAACACACTCAGAGGAGAATTGGAGCTCCTTACCTTGGTTTATCCAGCACAAGTTTGCTGCAGAGTCCACCTGGGACCAAGGAACAGATGTAATTCAGACACAAGTCTGTGTGGCCAGAAAGACAGGGCATCTAACAGCGAGTTCCTTCCTGATTCAAGGAAGGAGAAGACATTTCATTATTGTAGGTAGCATCATGGTCTTCAATGAAGAGATGGTCTTGGGACTTTTAAGTCCAGTATTCCTAAACTGTGCATTTGTTCACAAAATACAAGCTATGGAGAGTTCTCAAAATATTGATAGTGCAATGCAAATGTATGAGGTGCCGTCACTTCATAGTCTGCCCCTGCAGAGGATTGCATGAGGCCAGGGGAAGGGCTTCTCCCTGGGGTAGCTCATCTCAGCCTCCATCTTTATAGGGAATGTAGTGAGGGATGCCTGTAAAGATTATTTAGCACTGGCAGAGAAGAAAGCAAAGGTCCAACATGGGCTCCCTTACTCTTGAGTGGGTCTGGCTCATGTAGATGTCTTATCTTCCTATTTTTTTTCCCACACATGCTTATGTGTGACTCCCAAACACATCAGGACAGAAGGGTATGCCTTTCTTAATTAGGGCTGCTTTGCAGATATGGGTAACAACTAATCTGAAAGGTTTCTTAAAGCTCCAGGAACCTTAATAGGCATAACCCAGATTTATACCAGACTGAATGTGAGTTTATTAAATTTTGAGAGCATAATGTAGGCCAGGCTCCTGGCCCTCTTCCATGCAACCCCCTAACACTGATGTGTGGCATGACTTTTTTTTTTGAGAATTGCTATTTCAGTTTCATCTGCACACATATCAGTGGTGTAGGTGGTGAGAAGGAAGAGGTGGGAACAGGACCAAGCAGGCAGGCAGTGTCTTCATTAGGAAAAGTCCTTCTGAGAACCTGGAGGTGAAGCCACACCCCCAAGGCCTTTATCACTGGTGACACCCAGGCTAGCCTTACTGACATGTTAGGAAGTTCCTCTCTGTCATCTATCCCATCTGAATGCTGGGAAAACAGGAGCAAAAACCATCCTGTTATGGTCACAGATCATTTGGGAGGGGGAGCCTCAGACTTTTAACAAGAGACAGCCATGACCAAAAGTGGGTCCTGAAATTAATTCAATACCCAAAAGTAGCATAAAGCCCATTCATTACTCAGATGTATATTTAAACTTTCACTCTAGCCAGTTATTACTTTCTTTCTTCCTTCCCCCTCCCTCTTTTCTTCCTCCCTTTTTTCTCCTTCCTTCCATCCTACCTTTCTTCCCTCCTTCTACCCTTCCACCCTCCCTTCTTCCTTCCTTCCTTCCATGATGCAAAATCTGCAATATAAGACCATATTATTGCCTTTTTGCAGGGAAGGGATGGGAAATTAGCAGCAGGCACTTTGCAGTCAAGTGGATAGAAATCTCAGAAGTCTTGGGCACTGAAAGTGAAAGATTTAGGGTTGAATATGTTAGACACAGTGCAATGTGGTTGGGTCCAGCGGTTCATGTTGTACGATAGTTGATAGAGCATCAGACAGATTAGATTCCCAAGTCTGCTGTTTGGGAACAGTAAGATCTTCAGTCACTAAACTCAATCCACTTTCATTGTTTGTAAAATGGGAGTATATTCTCCCACTTAACTGATCCTCCTTGAGTTGGTGCATGCATAGCTTTCGGTGTGCAACAAACACTGGATTAAAATACTGTGGTTGTGGTTAGAGGACACGAAAGGTACCATGATCTCAGTAGGGGAGTGGCTCTGTCTGTGCCATTGCAGGGTAGCAGTGGGTGAGAATGGTCAGGGAAGGAGTCCCATGGCTCAAAAGAAGCTTGTTCCTCCAAAACCTGGTAAAGGAGGTCTGGACTCTGTCTCTGAGAGCTGGAAGTAAAAGCTACTTGGTATTGCTTAACATCAGACTCAAGACCAATAGAACTGAGTGGCATGAGCCTCTCCCTGAGAGTGACAGGGCTTTTGCTCCTGCATGTTAAGGTACAGATAGAACTGGGAATCTTTTTGCCAGCAATAGGTGGACACTGGAAAAGGGTCATCAAGCACATGAGCTGAAGGTGAGCAGGTAGAGCAGACACAGATTCTACCTCATGTAACCCATTTTAGTGCAGAGGGCCAAGAGGAGCTCTATACTGAAGAACATGACTGTGGTGAGGCTATGGGAAAAAGGCCCTCCTATATGTGACCAGTGGGAATACAAAATGGCACCATCCCCATGAGGTCAATTTGGCAATATTCAGCAAAGGTACATGTGCCAGTATTTTGGACTCTACAGTTACATTTCTGAGAATTTTCTTAGAGTTAGGTGCGTATGTGCTCAACAGAACACATGTACTTTGTTTTAACAAAAGGTGCCCATCTACCCAAATATCCATCTACATGAAGATGGTACATTTACATCCTGAAATCTCTGCCACTATTAAGAGAAATCAGGAACCTTTCCATGAATTGATATGAAAAGAACTCCAAGAGATATTGATCAGTGAATAGAAAAAGCATCAAGATGTATTGTAAAATATACTATATTTGTGTAAAAAAGAAGGGGTGAGAAGTACATATGTACATAAAGAAACTGGAAGGACATGTCAGAAACCATGGCACTGGTTACCTACAAGTTATGGTGGTGAGAACTGGACAAAGGAAAGACAGGCTAGAAGGAGAATTTTCAGAGTACATCTTTTAACCATTTGGATTTTTAACAATGCAAATATATTTATCTATCAAAACACAGTTTCTATTTAGGTATGCCTAAGAGTCATCTCTGGAGGACCTCTTTTGTTGCTCAGATGTGGCCTTTCTCTCTGTAAGCTCAACTCTGCAAGTGAAACCATTGCCGTCCCTACTACATGGGACATGACACCCAGGGATATAAGTCTCCCTGGTGGCATAGGAGATGACCCCTAGGGATGAGTTTGACCCTGGCACCATAGGCTCAACAATAGCATCCTGACCAAAAGGGGAAAAAGAATCAAAACAAATAAAGTATCAGTAGCTGATAGAGTTCAAATAGAGTTGAGAGCCTACATTGGAGGTCACTCTTATGCAAGCTGCAGTTAGACATTGCTACCTATCATAACTTGCCAAACCTCAATCAAAACCATTCCTGCCAATCCTAAAGAATATCTAGGATATTATACAAGATTCTACAAAGGTTCCATGCAGTATGGTAACTCTCCAAAACCTATCACCTCCAGATGGGTCCTTGGACAGGATAAGTTCTGAAATGCAGAGGGACCAGCTCTTCCAGAACATCAACTAGTTCCACCTCCTAATCCCATATTATCTACAGCCTCCTCCAACATGAAAAAGTTAAAATGGCCATATCCCAAATACCTCTAAAGAGTGGGAGAAAGGTCAAAGTTGATGGTGAAATTATACAGAGAAGGTTGGGTTTAACAAATGAGTATGAGTACGGAATCTTTATACTGGTATTTCTTTAGCTTCCAGTACTTTAGAGCAGCTAGAAGTAAAAACCTAAAATTGTGGAATAGTAACCCATACCAAACTCTAAAATCTGTTCTACAACTAACTGTTGCAATGTCCTCTGAAATTTATTGCTTTTATGTACATATGTATTTAAAGAGAAGAAGAATATAACAGAGATGATAGTATTTAAAAAATGAGTATGATTGCTGAATCATTATACTGACATATTTGTTGGTCTCCAGTGTTTAGGAGCAGCTAGAAGAAAAAATGAAAAATCGTGGAGCTGTAACCCATACCAAACTTTCAAATCTGTTTATAACTACTTTTTAAAATGTACTTGGAAATGTATTGCTTTTTTTGTGTATATGTTTTAAAAAAGTTAAAATAAAGGAGATTATTCTAACCACAGTGTTTCAGGAATAAAGTTTCCTATTTGGGGAGACGGTTACTTATCATTTTTCATCTGATTAGGAAGTAATATGTGCTGAAATGCAGGGGGACCAGCCCTTCCAGAATATCAAGTAGTTCCATTCCCCTATACCATATTATTGCCAGCCCCTTCCAACATGAAAAAGTTAGAATGGACATAGCCCCAATACACCTAAAGAATGTGAGAAAGATCAAAAGTGATGGTGGAGTTATGCAGAGAAGCTATGGTTTAACAATTGATATGAGTGCTGAATTATTATATTGATATTTCTTTTAGGCTCCATCATCTTAGAGTAGCTAGAAGTAAAAAACTAAAATTGTGGAATTGTAACCGATACGAAAATCTAAAATCTGTTCTCCAACTAATTGTTGTGATGTACTTTGAAATTTATTGCCTTTTTGCATATATGTTATTTTTCACAAAAAAGAAAAAAAATAGGAGAAGTGTAACAGAAAAGATAGGATTCACAAATGAGTATGACTGTTGAATCATTATGTTAATGTTTCTTTGGTCTCCAATGTCCTGGAGCAGCTAGAAGAGAAATTGAAAAATTATGAACTATAACCCATACCAAACTTTAAAGTCTGTTCTATAACTACTTGTTAAATCATACTTGGAAATTTATTGCTTTTTTTGTGTATATGTTATATTTCATAATTTTAAAAAGTTAAAAAAACCAGTTTCTAAAAATTTAAAGAGAACACAGAGAAGCCTGACCATATATAGTTTCCTGATTGTGACACTATAAACTCCAGTTCAGTTCTAAGCTATGAGATCCATGCTTGACCCTAGTCAAGCTGGAGAAGGGATTGGGCATGGTTCCTGGTCTCATACAACCCCATTCTAATGGAAGAGCTGGCAAATGAGCTGGTTTTTATGTCACAGGAAGGCAGGGAGCGTGAGAGAGTGAGCTCAGGGTGGTTAGGCCATCGCCCAGTCAAGGGTTTCTTAGAAGAGGTCATGCACAGATGAGTCCTGAAGTATGGGTAGAAGTAAAAAAGAGAAGGTAGGAAGATCATTCATGAAAGGAATAGCAATAGTGAAGTCCTAGGAGAATAAAAAAGTATGGTTTAATCAGGCAGGGTTTGTTTCATGTCTGTTTTAAAAGACCGAAGAGAATATAAGTTGGGAATCTTAAAACTTGGGTATTGATAAGTGTCCTGGTGTCCCTTCTGGTATATACCTTTGACCTCTAAATTTGGGCAATCCAATATGTAATTTAAGAAAAAACTACTAGGCACTCTTTCCCTGCCAGACTCAAGGCTGGGTGCCAAGGTCATTGGAAGCCCCAGTAGGCCACACCCTTGAGCCATGGCTGGTTCTGAATGATGTGGGCTCATGGCTGGTTCTGAACAACATGGGCTCATGGTTGGCTCTGAACCATATGGGTTCATGGCTGGTTCTAAACAAAGTGGGTTCTCTCTACCATGGAAGCCCCAGAGCTGGTAGCATCATTGGGTAGGGACAAGGCTGATTCTCTAAACTGATGGCAACTTGAGCTCAGGGAACACTTCAGTTTTGTTCAACATGGCATCCACCATGCTTGGTACAACGCCTGTATGAGCACAATCAATGTTGCTGAGTGGATGCTGAATGAACAGTTGACAACTTCCTCTGCCATATTCATGGCCTTGTTGCTGACATGTTTAAGGAGGAAAGGAGCCAGAATTAAGCTTCCTTTACTGTGTAGTTTTCTCAAAACAGCAACACTGTTTCTGGGGAGTCTGGAGAGTCCCCTGGGTATAGGATTGACAGATGGAGCAAATAAAAATGCAAGGTTCCCAGTTAAATTGGAATTTCATATACAATGGATAAATTTTTGTATAAATGTTTTATGCAATACTTGGGACATTCTTATACTAATATACTATTCATTTTTCAATAGAAATTCAGATTTAACTTAGTATCTTGTATTTTCTCTGGCAACCCTACCTGGGTGCCTCTGGCACTGCTATGTGCCAAAAGTAAGACAACAAGCTGGCTGTTCTGGCAACATTTTGTAGTGTGCCAAGAACGTGTTAGGCAGGATGTTAATGCTCTTGCCACATGGCTGCCATTAATTTTCCATGAAATCACTGTCACATTGTTTGTTCTCTCTGAGTTTTGGTTTCTTAACCTGTAAAATGGATAAAATAAGCTAATCCTGACCAGAAATTTTCATTAACTCATGATAACATTGCTCTTCTAATAAGGGATGTGAAGAGTGAACCAGCCCAATTGTATTTTTTGCTCATTCTGTTTTGAGGCTACTACTAATCCTCAAATTATGAATCCAGGAGAAAGACTGCTGTGATTTCTTCATTCCATCTATTCTGTCTTCCCTTACTCTCTATTTCTTTTTTATCTTCCTGCCTTTAAAAATACTTTAAAGGGTTGGGTTCATTTTTGTTGTACTCTAAAAAATATTGTGGATGAGAACTCTAAGTCATTTATGAAAAAAAAGCAGTCCCTCTTCTACAGGCACAGATAATAGTACCGTATTAAACTATTTAAGCTATTATCATTGGCAATAGGCATATTGAGAAAAGTAAAATGTTGTAACTTAAAGCTCAAGTCTACTAGATTCTGAAAAATGTAGTCTTTCTATATATTTAGACTCATAAAATAAATAAGTTTGAGTAAACATAATGAAACTTTTAACTCCAGTATATAAAGGGCTAGGAATTATCACCCCCATCATTACAATAAGAAAAAGCTGAACAAACTGTAAATCAATGACTTTTTTTCCCATCAGAGAACTGAGATCACAGGGAAAACCACTACCATGAAATGTGGAGAGAAAGATGAATCCAGAATGTCACAGCCAATAGCTGATTATCTGTAACAGAAGCTCAAAAACACTTGTGAAGGTTGTAATCCAGGGACACAAGCCCACTAAAATATGGATCTCACCATAATGTTATGGAACACTTCCCTTTTCCAAAACCTTACCACTACACCAGCAGGGTCCCATTATAATAACAAAGAGCCACAGTTTAAGGAGCTGCAAGATGAAGATTCCCTGGAGGAATATTTAGGGAAGCCTAAGTCAATGGGGGAAGTAACAGAGGCACTTGAGAGCTCTGAAGCTTCAGGCATCTATAGCTACAGCAAACACTAAATACAGCTCAACTCCTAGGCAGATTAACATTAGTCCTCACACTAAAGGCCAATTTAGCTTAGTTTCTACTACCCAGTATGGCATATGTGGCTATCAAAAAAATTCACAAGGCATGCTAGAAAGCAAGGACAAAAAAACAGTGTGAAGAGGCAAACGAATCATTACAACAAGACTCATTTATGCCACAAATATTTGAATGATCAGACAGAGAAATTAAAATAACTATGATTAGTATGTTAAAGGCTCTCTTGGGAGAAAAGTACATGATGTGCAGAATATGTGTGTACTTCAGGCATAATGCTGAGAAATATGGGGGATACTGCCTCTTTTTTTATCTCTGTCATCTTAGAGAAAAATCTCACAGTAATAGTAACATGAAGGGCTGCTAGGATCTGAATCTCAGAGGAAGGTAAAACCTCTTTCAACAGAGGAACTGGGGTCCCAAGAGGGTGGGGCAAACCACCACTGCTTTGCATTCTCTTTCTGTCTGGCAGCTGCTTGTTTCTGAGCATGGGTGTGGTTATGATAAGTGCACAGCTGAGAAAGGTAAATAAGGTTCCTAATTTTTCACCAGAAGACTGATGAGGGGATCACAAGGGAACTGGAACATAGCAGGAAGATCATGTAACAGTAGACACTCAGGAAAGAGAGCACATAAATTTAAGAACTCCAGTGAACACCCCAGAGTAGCATATATGCAGTACAATTTCAAACAATCATAGGAAATATTGTGAGTGATCAACTATTGAATAGACTGCCACTCATATTATAGACTGACCACAGGGTAACACACATGTGGTACAGATCTGAACAGCATCACAAAATATTTTAAAACTTACACTTAAACCTCAATATACAGTAAGTTGGTCAGAATTTACTGCTCAAACCAAAATGGGTCATTTGCCTATAAATATAAATATCAACTTTCTCCATTGGATTTAAACAAATATTGGCATTTCATAATATAATACTCATGATATATGTATAAATTCATGTACAATGAATCAGGAAAATCTCAACTCTCATGGAAAAGTGTAATCAGTTGACCCCAACACTGAGATGATGCAGAAATTGGAATTATCTGACATAGACTTTAAAGGAGAAATTATAAAATGTTCCAGCAAATTAGAACAAACATTCTTGAAGTGAAGGAAAATGTAGAAAGCCTCATCAAAGAAGCAGAAGATATAAACAAGAACCAAACTGAAATTTTGGAACTTAAAAATAAATATAATTGACAAAAGAATCTCACTGTTGGGCTCAGTAGAAAAATGGAGTTGAGAGAGGAAGGAGTTAGTGAAGTTGAATATAGAACGATAGAAATTATCCAATCTGAAGCACAAAGAGAAAGCATTTAAAAAATTAAAGAATCTCAGGCATCTGTGGGACGATAAAAATATCTAATATTTGTACCATGAGAATCCCAGAAGAATGGAAGAAAGAGTGCAGTGCAAAAAAAAAGGTATTTGAAGAAATATGACTGAAAATGCCCCCAGATGGCCACAAAGATAAATACAGCGATTCAAGAAACTCAGTGAACTTCAAACAGCTTAAATCCAAATAAAAACTTGTACACATTATAATAAAATTGAATAAAACTAAAGGCAAAGGAAAAAAAATATGGACAGTAGTCATAGAAAAAAATGACACAATATCTTTTCCTATAACAATAATTTGAATGAATGTGGATTTCTTAGCATAAATGATAGAGATCAGAAGGAAGACATGTGGCAGTTTGTAAAGTGCTAAGCTTAAAAGAACTGTCAACCAAGAATTATCAATTCAGCAAATATATCACTTGAGAATGACTATAAATTAAAAACACTATCAGAAGACAAAAAACTAAGAGAAATTGCAGCCAAAATACCTGGTGTAAAGTAATTACTAAGGGAATTTCTTCAAGCACATGAGAAACAATATCAGAAATAAATTTGGAACATCAGAACTGAATGAAGAGCAAGAAAATTGGTCAATATGTGGGTGGATATAACTGATACAAGGATAAATATACCCCAAGAAGGAATAGAATCATACATATGTATGCACCTAAATACAGGGCAGAAAAAATATATAAAATGAAAGCTGAAAGGAGAAATAGTGATATTTAGAAACTTCAACATTCCTTTCTCCATAATTGATAGAACTTCTAGATAGAAAATCAGCAAGAATGTAGAAGAATTGGACACTATTAATCAAGTGGATATAATTGTAAATGATAGAACACCCTCCAAATAATAATGAGATATGTATTCTTTTTAAGTGCCATGTAACATACACCAATATAAACCACATCTTGGGTTATCAAATAAACCTTTGTGAGATTCAGCTAAGGGAATGCTTAGACAGATATTATGATTTAAATATTTATATTAGAAAAGGAAGTTCTCAGACCAAGAATCTGTGCTGTCACTTACAAACTAGAAAAAGAAGAGCAAAAATAAGCCCAAAGTAAGAAGGAAGAAAATAATAAATATGAGAATAGAAATTGCTGAACTTGAAAACTGAAAAACAATAGAGAAAATCAATGAAACCAAAAGCTTCCTCTTAAGAGAGAACAATAAAATTGATAAAACTTCGGGAAAACTAAGAAATAAAAAAGATGGAATATACAACTTGCAACTATCCAGAATGAAAGAAGGGTTATCACTATAGAAACTGCAATCATTAAAAAAGATAGTAATGGAATACTATGAACAGCTATAGTTACAAAACTTCTGTAACTTAGATGAGTTGGACTAATTCCTTGAGAAGTCCTAACTATCAGAACTTACTCTGGATTAAATAGATAACTTAAATGGTTCTGTAACTATGAAAAACATTGAATTGTTAGTTACAAATTTTCTAACATAAATAAAAATCTCCAAGCACACATGATTTCACTAGAGATGTCTACTTTAAAGTTAATGATTAATCTCAACAATTCAACAAATCTCTGTAGCAAAATCAAAGGAAATCAGAGGAAATCAAATTTCCTCTTAGCAAATCAAAGAGGAGGGCACAGCTTTCCCAATGAGGCCAGAATTATCCTGATACTAAAACCAAACAAAGCCAGTACAAGGAGAGAGAATCAAAGACCAATATTCTTCATGAACAGAGGCACAAATTTCCTTAATAAAATACTAGCAAATAGAATCCAGCAATATATGAAATACATAACACACCATGACCAAGTGGGAATTTTAGCGGAAATTCAACACCAGTTCCATAGTATAAAATCAATTAAATTATTGATCATATTAATAATCTAAAAAAGCAAAAAAAACCCACATTATTATATCAATTGTACAGAAAAATAATTAGACAAAATTCAATGTCCATTCATAATAAAACTCTAGAGATAGAAAGTTGATCAAACTAATAAAGGGACTCTTTTAAAAACTTTACAGGTAATGCATATTTAATGTGAAAGTCTGAATGCTTTCCCCCAATATGGATAATTATTCCTATCAACATTGTACTGGAATTACTAAACTATGCTGTAAGTTAAAGAAAAGAAATATGAGTCATTCAGAGTGCAAAGGAAGAAATAAAACTGTATGCAGAGGACATAATTGCAGAGAAAATATGAGGGAATCAAGAAGATACACACACACATACACAAGCCTTAAAGAACTTTCGGACGTACTTCAGAGATAGTGCTTGTTTGGATCTAGACCCCTGCAATAAAGCAAATGTCACAATAAAATGTGTCACATAATTATTTTGGTTTTCCAGAACATATATGCACTATACTATAGTCTACTAAGTGTGCAATAGCATTATGTTTAAAAAACTCAATGTACATACCTTAATTTAAAAATAATTTACTGCTATAAAATACTAACCGTTATCTGAGCCTTCGGCATGACATAATGTTTTTGCTGGTGGAAGGTCTTGCCTTGATGTTGATGGCTGCTGACTGATCAGAATGATGGTGGGTGATGGTTGGGGTGGCTGTGGCAATTTCATAAAACAAGACAACAATGAAATGAGCCTCCTTGATTGACTGTTCTTTTCACAAAAGATTTCTCTGTAGCATGTGATGCTATTTGATAGCATTTTACCCACAGTAGAACTTCTTTCAACATTGAAATCAATCCTCTCCAATCCTGTCACTCCTTTATCAACTAAGTTTATGTAATATTCTAAATCCTTTGTGGTCATTTCAACAATTTTCACAGCATCTTCACCAGGAAGAGATTCCACCTCAAGAAACCACTTTCTTTGTTCATCCTTAAAAAGAAACTCCTCATCCATTAGTTTTATTATGGGATTAAAGCAATTAAGTTACATCTTCAGGCCTGACTTCTAATTCTAGGTCTCTTGCTATTTCCTCCACATCTGCAGTTACTGCCTCCACTGAATTCTTGAATCCATCAAAGTCAACCATGAGGGTTGAAATTAACTTCTTCCACACTCCTGTTTATGTTGATATTTTGACTTCCTCGCATGAGTCACAAATGTTCTTAATGGCATCTAGAATGGAGAACTTTTCCAGAAAGTTTTCAATTGACTTTGCCCAGATCCATCAGAGAAATCATTATCTATGGCAGCTTCCTTATTTTTTTCAGCCTTCATAGAATGAAATAGAGTCAGGGCCTTGCTCTGGATTAGGCTGGTTTGATCTTCTACCCAGATCAGTAAAACTTTCTCCATATCAGCAATAAGACTGTTTCACCATTCCTTCCTTCGGAAGTTTCCCTTTCCATTCACATCTTGACTAACTGTTCAGTGCAAGAGACTTAAGTCTGATTTTGATGTACCTTCTTCACTAAGCTTAATCATACCTAGCTTAATATTTAAAGTGAGAGATGTATAGCTCTTCCTTTCACTTGAATATTTTAAAGGCCATTCTATGGTTATTAATTGGCCTAATTTCAACATTATTGTGTGTCAGGGAATAGGGCGGCCTCTGAAGAGAGTATGAAAGATGGAGGAATGACAGGTTAATGGGACAGCCAGAGCACAAGCAATATTTATTACAGTTTTCTGTCTTATATAGGTATGGTTTGTGGTACCCCAAAACAATTACAATGGTAACATCAACAATCAGAGCTCACAGTTCACCATAACAAACATAATTATAATGAAAAAAGTTTGAAATATCTAGATTTAACAAGTTTAGCCAAGTTTGAAATATCTAAATGTAACAAGTTTAGCAAGTTTACACAACAATAATATTTCTATAATTTTGCAAAGTATTATTGTAAAATGAAATTTAAAAAATAATAGCTTGTTGCAATACTAATGTCTGTACACTGAGGAATATATAAAATAGTGATATTTTACATAATGGAATATTATTCAGCCATAAAAAGAATGAAGTACTGATATACGGGGCAACTTGGATGAACCTTGCAAATATTCTGATCCCATTCATATAAAATGTTCTGAATAAAGAAATGTATACATACAGTAAATAGATTGTCTAATTACTAGACAGCGCAGGGGTGCTTTAGTTTCCTTGAGTGTTCAAGCAAATACCATGCAATGGGTTAGATTAAACAATGGTAATTTATTGGGTCAAAGTTTTGAGGGTAGGAAAAATCGAAATCAAGCCATGATCAAAGTGATGCTCTCTTCCCAAAGACTGGCTGGGACTGGCACTGGTGAGATTGTCCTGAGCTCCTCTGTCACATGACAATGAGCATGGAGGCCTCTTGGCCCTTCCCTTCTCTTCTGGGTTCCATTGACCTTCAGCTTCTTGCTACCTGTGACTTTTCTGTGTTTTAATTTCATTTTGCCTATAAAGGATTCCAGTATCAGGATTAAGACCCAATCTGACTGAATGGGGCACACCTTAACTGAAGTAGCTTTATCAAAAGTTCCTATTTATAATGAGTTCACATACATAGGAATGGATTAGGTTTAATAACACGTTTTTTTCTGGGGTACTTAGCTCCAAATCACCATAAGGGTAATAGGGAGTTAATGCTAATATGCACAGAGTTTCTTTTGGGGGTTGATGAAAATTTTCTAATATGAGATTGCAGTGATCATTGCACAGCTCTGTGAACACAGTACAAAGCATTGAATTGTACACTTTAACTGGGTGGATTGTATGGTATGTGAATTCCATCCCAATAAAGGGTTACAATTTTAAAAAGAAAGGAAGGAAAGAAAAAAGGGAAAGGAAGGATGGAAGAAAAGATAACAGAATGATGAGCTACCGGGTGGAAGATTGGGCCTCCGAAATCACTTTCCAGACAATGCCTTTCTATGTCAATCTTTAAAACCTCCTGTCTACCTACAATAATCATTCTTCTTTTCTTTCTCTCCACCTCGTCAAATAGACATGTGAGGAAAATTACAGAGTGCTCTTCGTGAGGTGCAGGGCCATTGGTGACATCTGCAAAGTCTTTGTGACATCTGCCTGTCCTCTCTGGGAGCCTACTGTCTTCCCAGGGGCAGCCTTAGCTTATTCACAGCTTCCCCAAGTGCTTGACCAACTGTACCCTCTCTCCCTATCACCATACCAAAAGCAAAGCTCATCCAGGTCAGTATCAAGTTTCTACTTTTATATTTTAGCAGCAGTGCGATTTATTAAATTTTAATAAATCCCTGAGTGACAAAATATGGAAATTTACTAATGAAGTTATAAATTCAAGCCCATAAACTGTGAGGAACAGACAGGATGATTTGTCTCTTAATAAAGCGTGTTGGATGTTGGAAAAGATGTGTTAATTTGTGGTTTAACCAGTATCTATTTCAGCAAAGTTTTTCTTTCTGTTTTTTTAAACAGTTTTATTCAACACCATAAATATATCCTAAGGTTATAATCAAAGCTCTTGCTATAATCACATAGTTATGAATTCACCCTCACAATCTATATGAGAACATTCTAATTTCGTCCAAAGAAAAAATCCCATATTCCTTAATCGCCCTATTATTGACATTTAGCTTTGGTCTGTGTCTTTGTTACAATTAATGAAAGAATATTACAATGTTATGTTTAACTATAGACCTCAGTTTACATTAATGTATTTTTTCCCATATAACATTCTATTAATACCTTGTACTAGTGATGTATACTTTTTCTAGCTCATGTAAGAATTCTCTTATATTTCTACAATAAACCACCATCACCTTCCACTCTGGGTTTTGGTGAGTTATACAGGCCCAGTTTTTATTCTGTGGTTTTTCCTTCTTGACTCTAGCTGTCCTCTTTCAATCATGCACACACTCTGCTTTGTTAATTACATTTATATTATTGTGCTGCCATCACACAGTATTGAGCTATTCATTTTTGAACCTTTACAATGAACCTTATTGAACATTATGTGCTCCTTAATCATCAATTACCCAATCTCTTCCTACTTTCTATCTCCAGGTAACCTATGCTCTTGAATTTAATTCTCAGAGTAGTGAGAGCATAGAGTATTTCTCCTTTCGTTTCTGGCTTATTTCACTCATCATAATGTCCTCAACGTTCATCCCCCTAGTTGCATGCCTCATGACTTTATTCCTTCCTGCAGCTGCACAATACTCCATCACATGTGTACACCACAGTTTGCCTTTCAGCTCATCAGTCGATGGACCCTTGGGTCACCTCCATCCATCGGCAGTCGGGAATAATGCTGCCATAAACATCGGTGTATAGATAATCTATTTGAGTCACTACTTTTAGTTCTTCCAAGTATGTAACTAGTAATGAGATTAAGGGATAATATGGCAACCCTATACTTAGCTTCCTGTGGAACTCCTTCACTGCCCTCCAGAGAAGGCACACAATTCTACTTTCTTACTGTCAGTGTATAAGGTACGTCTCTCTTTTCATGTCTTCTCCAGCACTTGTATTCTTCTGCTTATTTTTAAAGTTTTTTTCCCACATATCAGACAATCCATCCTAAGTGCACAATCAATGGTTTCTTGTATGACCTCATAGTTATGCATTTACCCCCACCATCTATACGAGAACATTTCCATTTCTTCCTAAAAGAAAGAAGAAAAGAAAAAAAGAATCTCATTCCCCTCCCTAACATCCCCCTCTATGGCATTTAGCTTTGGTATATTGCCTTTGTTACAACTAATGGAAGAATATTGCATTGTTACTATTAACTGTAGACCCCAGTTTGTATTAATGTATTTTTCCATATACCACTGCACTTTAATAGCTTGTAATAGTGACATACATATGTTCTCGTTCATGTAAAACAATTCTTATATTTGTACAATTAACCACCACCATTGCCCACTCTAGATTTCTCTAAGTTATACAATCCCAGTTTTTATCCTCTATTTTTCCTTCTGGTGTCATACATGCCTCTAGCCTTCTTCTTTCACCACATGCACACCCAGCTTTGTTCATTATACTTACAATAATGTTCTACCCTTACATGATGTTGTGTTATCCATTTCTGAACCTTTACAATGAATCTTGTTAAACATTCTGTACTTCTTAAGCATCAAATGCCTAGTCTCTACTCTCTATCTCTTGACAATCTGTGTTCATTATAGTTCATATTAATAAGGTCATGCAGCATTTGTCCTTTTGTTTCTGGCTTATTTAACTCAACCTAAATTCTCACAGTTCATGCACAGTGTTGCATGCATCAAGACTTTACTCATTTCTCAGCTGCATAATATTTTATCATATGTGTATACCACAATTTGTTTATCCACTTGTCAGTTGATGGACACTGGGGCTGTTTCCATCTATTGGAAATTGTGTATAATTCTACTATACATATTGGTGTGCAGCTGTCCGTTTATGTCCCTGCTTTCATTTCTTCTGAGAATATACCTAGTAATGTGATTGCTGGGTCATATGGCAAGTCTATACTTAGCTTCTGGAGGAACTGCTAAACTGCCTTCCAGAGCAGCTGCACCATTCTACATTCCCACTACCAGAGAATGAGTGTACCTATTTTTCCACATCCTCTCCAGAACTTGCAATTTTCTGGTCTTTTGATAATGACCATTCTAGTAGGTCTGAGATGGTATCTCACTGTGGTTTAGATCTGCATATCCCAAATAGCTAGAGAGCTGACCATATTTTCGTATGCTTTTGAACCATTTGTATTTTTTCTTTGGAAAAGTGTCTGTCCATGTCTTTTGCCCATTTTTTAATTGGGTTGCTTGTCTTTTTATTGTTGAGTTGTAGGAGCTCTCTTTATATATATACTGCATATTACACCCTTGTCATATATGTGGTTTCCAAATATTGTCTCCCATGGAGTAGGTTGCCTTTTTACTTTACTGACAAAGTCCTTTGATGCACAAAAGTATTCAATTTTAAAAAGAGCCCATTTAGCTATTAGTTCTTTCAATGCTTGCACTTTGGGTTTAAGGTCTAGGAAACCTCCTCCAATCAAATGCTCTTTAAGATATTTCCCTATATTTTCTTTTAAGAGTTTCATGGTCTTAGCTATAATGTCTATATCTTTGATCCATTTTGAGTTAATTTTTATATAATGGGTGAGATGGGGGTCAACTTTCATTCTTTTGGATATAGACATCCAGTTCTCCAACTGCCAATTGTTGAAGAGGCTATTCTGTCCCAGTTGAAATGGACTTGGCCTCCTTCTCAAAAATAAATTTTCTGTAGATAAGAGGATCTATTTCTGGACTCTCAATTCTATTTCATTGGTCAGTATGTCTATCGTTTTTCCCCCTTTATAAACATTTATTTATTGTGAAATATACATGAAAAAAAAACCCCTAAATTTCAAAGTGCATTGTAACAAGTAGTTATAGAGCAGATTTCAGAGTTTGGCATGTGTTTTAGTTTGTTAAAGCTGCCAGAATGCAACATACCAGAGAAGGAACAAATTTAAAAAGGGTATTAATTTAATTGCAAGTTTACAGTTCTAAGGTCATGAAAGTGTCCAAATTAAGGCAACAACAAGAGGTTACCTTCACTCAAGAAAGGATGATGCCATCAGAATACCTCTGTCAGCTGGGAAGGCATGTGGCTTGTGTCTGTTAGCTTTCTCTCCTGGCTTTTCATTTCATAAGGTTTCCTCATCGGTGTTTTCCTTCTTCTGCTTGTGTGGGCTCTGTCAGTATTGAAGATTTTTCCAAAATGGTTCCCTCTTAAAAGACTCCAGTAAGCAACCGTACATTCAAAGGTTAGAGATACATCTCCATGGAAACCACCTAATCAAAAGATCTCAACCGCAATTGGGTGGGTCACATCTCCATGCAAACAACTTAATGAAAGAGATCCCACCCAGCAATACTGAATGATGATTAAAGAACTTAGCTTTTCCAGGGTATACAACAGTTTCAAACCCATAACAGTATGGATTACAGTCCCACAATTTCAGGTTTTTCTTTCTAGCTGTTCCATGATACTGGAGACTAAAAGAATTATCAATATAATGATTCAGCATTCATATTCATTTATTAAGTCATATCTTCTCTGTTATAACTCCTCCTCCTTTGATCCTTCTACCTGTCTTTAGGGCTATTTGGGCTTTTCCCATTCTAATTTTTTCATGTTGGAAAGGGGTGTCTACAACATGGGTTAGGGGGATGGGACTAGACAATGTTCTGGAGAGGCTGACCCTTCTGGGTTTCAGGACTTATCTGTCCTAGGAACACATCTGGACATAGTAGGTTTCTGGAAAGTAATCTTAGAGCATGAAACTTTTGTAGGATCTTAAATAGGCCCTCAGTTTTCTTTAGAGCTGACAGGAATGATTTTGGTTGGAGATTGTCAAACCATGGTAAATAGCAATATCTAATTGAACCTAACATGAGTAGCCTCCAGAATAGCATCTTGATTCTATTTGAACTCTCTCAGCCACTTACAGCTTATGTCGTTACATTCTTTTTCCCTTTTTAATCAGTATGATGTTGTTGACCCATGGTGCGAACACCAAGTTCATCCCTGGGAGTCATGTTCTACATTGCCAGGGAGACTTGGCATGATGTCATGTCCCATGTTGGGGGGAGGATAATGATGTTCCTTTCAGAGTCGGGTTTAGAGAGAGAGAAGCCACATCTGATCAACAAAAAACGTCCTCCAGAAGTAACTCTTTTTACCTTGTCTTTTTTTTTAATATTTTTATTGTAAACAACAAACAAACATACAAATATTCTTGACATACAAGCAATTCTTGACATGATGTATAATCAGTAGCTCAGAATGTTATCACCCACATAGTTGGGTATTCATCACCATGATCATTTTTTTTAATATTTGCACCTCTCCAGCAAAAGAAAGAAAAAAAAAAAACTCATACATGTCATATCCCTTATCCATCCCTCTCACTGACCACTAGTATTTCAATCTACTCACTTTATTTTAACCTTTGTTCCCCCTATTGTCTATTTCTTATCCATATTTTTTA
Source organism: Myrmecophaga tridactyla (assembly GCA_004026745.1). NCBI lineage: Eukaryota > Metazoa > Chordata > Mammalia > Pilosa > Myrmecophagidae > Myrmecophaga > Myrmecophaga tridactyla. Next base: position 31,765 of record PVIY010006354.1, on the reverse strand, counting down.
CTCATCTGTCCATACCATAGATAAAAGGAGCATCAGAGTATGTCTATCTTTAATGTCAATTCTATACTGTTTTGACCATTATGTCAGCAATCTTTTGTAAAGGAAAATTGAATGAGGTTATATTGCCAGATTCTGACTTTCCTAGATCCTAGGTTTGGTGGATTTAATTGGGCGACTTTATTATGGCATTGTCACACCCTTTCCATTTTCATTTAATAACAATATTATTTACAGTGCGTGCACACAAACCTGCTAAGGAGACACTTTTAAAGAAGTTTTCTGATGTCTTTTGGGGGTATTGAAGGAAGACCTCTGAGGCATTGGCCTTGTTTAGTTGTTGTCATAATCTTTTCCAGCTTAAGCATTTTACCAAGTGACTTTTTTTCTCTGCCTCCGACACTTGGATCTCTGACATCTACTCTTAACTGTGTCCAAATTTCCTCTGCTTATAAGGGCTCCAGCGATATTGGATTATGTCTCACCCTGATTAAGGTTGGCCTCACCTTCACTAATAGGATATTTGAATTCCCATCTACAGGACTTGAGGCTAGGATTTGAACAAATCTTTCAGCGGGCACGATTCAATGCATAATAAGGGCAGAAGCATGCCGGGCACTCTCTAAGGCAAGCAGAGTTGTTTTCTAGTCCAGTTTTCTATTTCAGGCGGCCTTAGGAGGCATGGTTTGGGGTTCCCCAGTACTAGTGCCATCAGCCTCCATGAATCCCTGGCCAGGGCACAAGTCACCCCATGGCATATTTAGCCAAACTGAGAATATACAGAGATCTATTATGTATGTAAAATGCAAGCAATTAGAAAACCTGTAGGAGATTTTAATGCACTGCTCATTCAGGATTAGTAAAAGGGGGTAGGATTACAAATTACTTATGTTATTTTTATTTTTCTAGTTTCAAAATTAATTAAAATAAATATAATGGATTTTATTATATTGTTTAGAAGAGGTGTCATTTGTGACTGTTATGAAAAAAGTTTGTATTTTTTATATATATAAAAAGTTATATATTTTTATTGTCCCAAGTGGCTTTTGAATATTTGGAAGCTTTATTTCATTTTTGAAAAATATCGTGGCTGTCAAACAATTGAGTACTTCATTACATACATACAGCATTGCAGTGTTCAAAACGCTCACACTTACCTGGTTCCAGCTGGCCTTCACAAAATGCCCTCTAAGAGGTTCTCAGGCAGAAACAACTCATCCGAGAACCATACAGGACATGACTGAGCACAGACCAGGGCCCTGTGTCTGGATTCTTCTGATCATCCCCCACTTCTTTTGGCTCTTTATGTTGTCCAGCCGCTCAGAGCCACCTCCATGTCACCATCCTGCTTAAATTATTCACCCAGCTTTCAGTGTCTTCTAGTTTTTCCCATGGAGACATTGGCAGATGTCTGACTGTAAACAACTCAAATCAAGAGAATAAATAGCATGACATACAGTGTTTTAAGACAGCAGTTACAACATAATTTTGAAAATCTAATGCCTGGATTGGAACACATACACTTTCCTTGTTTCCTTCCTACTGTCCTTCCTTTCTTTTACCAACAACTTTTTTTTTATGCAAAGGATAAACTTGGGATAACACTATATAGAATAACATTAAAATTAGTTGCACACTTAAATTAAAATGTGGCTGTCTCTAAATGAACACTAATAGTGTTTTTATTTTTTTAATTGAGGTAAAATTCACATAACATGAAATTAGTCATTTTAAAGTACAGAACAACAGCATTTAGGTCATTCACAGTGTTGTAAAACCAACTCAGTCTAGGTGCAAAATATGTCCATCACACCCGTGAGAAACACTATGCCCATGGTCAGTCACTCCCTCTTCCCCCATTCCCCAGCCCCTTGGCAACCTCGATTCTGCATTCTGTCACCATACATAATCTGCTTTCCATCTCAACACATATATTTGTGTCAGGCTGAATGCTTGGTGCTAGGGAAATTGCTGGTCTCTCTTTCCCTTTAAGCCTTATTTGTACAGCATGGCCCATCTCTAGAGGCCAAGTGTGAGCTCAATCCTCAGCAAAAGCCTGGGACCCTCCTCCAGTTTTCCTTCATTCCAGGTCTGGAAATAAATAAAGACAACTCAAATGAGAACAAACAAAAGCTATTTATTCAGAGCTTGCTATACAAGAAGTCAGCCACCATCTCTTGCATTTGGCAGAGACTAAAACGCAGGCAGAGAAAAGAGAAAGCTTTGCATGGGCAAAAGGGAAGATTTCCTGTAAACCTGGTGTTCTAGTTTGCTAGCTGCTGGAATGCAAAACACCAGAGATGGATTAGCTTTCAGTGAAAGGGAATTTATTTAGTTAACATATAGTTCTTAAGAGGAAAGTCAGCTAACTTTCAACTGAGGTTCTTTCTCACATGGGAAGGCACATGGTGATCTCTGCTGGCCTTCTCTCCAGGCCTCTGGGTTCCAACAACTTTCCCTGGGATGATTCCTTTCTGCATCTCCAAAGGCCCAGGCTAAGCTGCAAGTGCTGAGATGAGGTATGCTGAGCTGCTTGGGCTGTGCTACATTGAGCTCTCTCATTTAAGCACCAGCCAATTAAATCAAACATCATTCATTGCAGCAGGCATGCCTCCTAGCAGATGTAAGCAGCAACAGATGAGCTTCACATGCCATTGGCTCATGTCCCAGGCAATAGAACTAAGCACCTTCACCTAGCCAAGTTGACACCTGAATCTACCTACCACACCTGGACTGGAGGCTTTTGGCATGGGGAAGCTAGAAACAGGTAAACTAGAAAGCGAGGTATCCTATATGATTGATTAGGGTGCATACTTGGCTTCTCTCATTGGTCCTAAATTGGAAACAGGAGCAAATATTAGGGAAGCTATCCTGGTTATTCAGGATCCATTATTATAGGGATTGTGGTTTAGCTTCCTGGGTAGTGGCCAGTCCCCTGGGCTGATTGCTAGAGGTAGTGAGCCAGAGTTTCCTGGCCTGGTTGCTGCAGACATTGGGTCATTGTCCATTCACATATTCAGTCTCTTACTAGGCTGTCCAGACAGTAGCCCTGCTTCTGACTTTTGAACTAAACTTTGACTCTGGGGCTTGCTAAAAATCTTGGGTCTGACCCCTGAGACCGCCACACTCCAACCCCAGCTCCTATTCCCAGCCCTGCACAGTGTGCCTCTGGCTTAGCTCTACCCACACTGGCCTGCCTGCAGGTGATCCTTCCCTAAGGATGGTTCCAGATTGCCTACATCAGTAGTCAAAATGGCATGTTTCCTGACTCCAGCTCATCCCTAACACTTCAGGACATTTGGTACTGCCTCCTCCAAAAAAGCTTGCGAAATAAGAATGGAGCAGTGCTGTGAGTGGATTGCATCTGAGCTGAGCAGCATGTTGGAAGTGCAATAGAGTTGAGAAGGTGATGCAGCCATGGAGCACAGAAATTAATGTTAGCAGAGGAAAAGGTAGGAAGGAGTGGGAGGCAGTGGCAAGTGAGCTGAGCTTTGAGAGGTGAAGTAAGTTTGCTTCAGGTATAGAAGAGAAAGTACATCCTGGTGGGAACTGTGCTAATGAAGAGGCAGGTGGGAAATGCAGGACTTGTTGATTTCTGCACCTGATCCTTTGCCAGGAATCTGGGGGACCTTTACTGCCACACTATATTGTGAGAAACAGGGAACCAGGGAAGATTTGGAGAGAAAGGAGAGGTGATGGCATGATTCTTTAAATCATCTTGGAGTATATCAAATCAAGTCATCTTTTCTTTTTAACATCCAAGGTCTAGAAAGTTTAAGTGATTTCAAAGTCACACAGCATCCAAGTACTAGAGAGGGTCTTTAAGCTCTAGATTTCTGACTGTCTATGCTACTTTTGGAAGACTGAGCTCTGTACCCCAGAAAATAAAGAAAATATATATTCTTACTCTTAAGCCATTCCTTTGGGTGTGATCTCTTTGAAAATAGGACCTTTTGAGGGTGTTATTTTTTGTTGTGTTGGGGCCAACTAAATCAGGTCTTAATCCCATCATTGGAAGCCATATGGAAAAAAAAGTCACTGGAAAAACTAGGAAGCTAAAAGTCAACAGAACCAGTAGAGAAAGAAGAGGACATCATCATGAGACAGGAAAGCCAAGGAGTCCATGGTTTGCAGGCCAGCCAGAATGCTATGAGCCCTAGAAGAATTCAGCTTTCCAGCCTCTGAAACCATGGGCCAATAAATTCCTGTTGTTAAACCAACCCATTTGTGGGTATTTGTCATGCAGCCAGGAAGCTGAGAAACTAACAAATAAGTATTACTATACCAGGCTGATCCTGGTGTAAGGATGATGTCTCTGCCTGCAGGTGGGCTTCTGGTACACACAACAGAGTGAATGCTCCACCTTGTGTCCCTGGGGAAGACCACTTCCAAAGCCGGAGGTGTCAGTTGATTCAGCAGGCATTTCTGGGCTGTCTGCTGTCTTATGAACTTGTGTGAGTGACAAGGACAGCATGATTAGAAGAATGGCTCTAATGCTGTTGGAGCCCGTTGGAGGTTGGAAGACACAAGAAGACATCCATTTGTTCCTACATTCAACAAACATTTACAACACACTTCTCAGGTATCAGACACTGGGCAAGATTTTGGGGGACATGGTGGTAAGCAAAGCAGCCAGGTCCCTTCATAAATGTATTATGCCCAAGTGCTGTGAGTCTCACAATGGGAAATGGTATCCAAACAGGCAAAAACTCCTATGTGGCTGGTGCTGAGATCAAGAGCCTCTGGGAGAATGGAATAGGGGCACTTAATCAGGTGACCCATCTGAACATGCCTGGATGTGTGAAAGTCAGTGTGGTCTATTGGAACTGCTTCTTCTGGCATGGACAAAGATAAGGTATGTGGTGTGGAGAGAAGTAGCCCTGGTTGCCATGAGGAAAGACCACCAGCGAGGAGACTATGCCTTTCTTCTGCACGGTGTCTGGCTGGTGCCTACTAGGTGATATTTAAGCGGGTAGATATATAACTCATTGCCCAAAATGTAGCACTTAAGAAGGAAGTGCTATGAACCATTAGGCTGGATCAAACCTCTGGTGGAGATAGGAAATGCACATTCCCCCTTCTTTACCACCCCCACGAGACATCCCAACCCATGTTCATCTGATGCCAGAACCCCTGCTGCTGTTTGCAACAGGGAACTCTAAGGGCAGAATCAGCTGGCTTCTTAGTCCTTGGGGCTATGACTGAATTCTCATCACAGCCTACGTTTCTCTGCTCCTGGGGTTGTCGTTTCCTCTGTCTGCCCCTGTACTGACTTCCAGGTAGCCTTGCAGCAGAGGTGGAATAGCAGGAGCCAGCAGTCCCACATTTGAATCCCTAGCGTGGCTTTAAGCCTTGAATCCCTCCCTTATCTGCTGTGTGATTATTTAATGAATTAACTCTCCTGTCTTTGAAAAGATTGTAATTAATACCTCAACAGATCATTTGGCCTATGCTAAGTCCCTTCCTTAGTCCTGTTTGCTTTCCTCCCAACCAAGCTCTGAGGTCTCTGCCAAAATGACAGTGTCTGATATTTTGTCCTCAATTCATCCAAGAAAGGTGTGAAAAGAAGTCTGCACTGAGCTGGGAGCGAGGGGTACAAGTTAATGCAGGAGTCTGTAGGGCTGCCTAGGGAGGTACATTATTTTCCTCAAGACTGGGTTTGAGTCCTCTGGAGTGGGAGATGACAGTCCTGCTTACTACCATCCAGACTTCCATGCTCCAGGGTTTGGCCTAGAAGGAGTCTAGGAGTTCAGTGGGGAGCATTTCTTGGGGCCAAGCCTAAACTGAGAAAATCTACACTTTCCCAAACAAAAATCAGGCTCTCACAGGCATTGAGTTTTCAAGAAAACTATAGATTACCCATTAGTTCAACACCAGTGTCATGGGACATGAGGATGACAGATCCCCTTTCATGAAGACAGATATGCTGAAGTAGATGGTAGTTTCAAAAGCCCAGAAGAAGAATGTCTGCACTGAGAGGTTGTTCATGCATGAAATCATTATTCTTCAGTGTACACACCAGGGCACTGGTCTCTCCATGGAGACCGTGGAAGGTCCTGAAGGAGAATCCCTCCTCCTGTCCCTGGAACCCATCTTTATCTTGGCTCTTCCCCAGGGTTCTCCGGTATCAGGTTCTGGGTGCCTGCTCCCAGGTGATTGACTTTGGTTCCACCACCTTCCCTGGAAGATGCCCTGGCCCATCTCTCCTAAAGGATCTGTTTGGAAACTAAGTCTCCTAATTCTTTCTCTAAAGTTTCCCATTCCCGGGGTCTGGTCTTTGGTTCCTAGCTTGAGGAGATATTGAACCTTAAAGTGTGGGCCACCAACATCAGCATCGTGAGCTATATCAGAAACATATGTTCCCAGGCTCACATCAGATAGACTCTGGGTGTGGGTCCCAGGAAATTGCATGGTCCTTATCCATATACAGTAAGAGCTTCCTTGTCTCAAAAGCTCGCAGAGTTGCTGTCAGCCAAAACCATTTTTGTTACTTCCTGTGGATGAATGAGCTGTTGCTAAGGCTTGGTTAGCTGCTTTGCAAGAAATGGGTCATTGCAGCAAAGAGAACAAGAGAGAATATTTAGACCCACATCATTCCTACATCTAAGGAAGAAGAAGCTCAGAGTGAGAAGCCCCCCTGCCCCACCCCATAGTTCTTTCTTCCTTGTCTCCAACTTCTGTTTTCACTAATTCTCTGTTGATATTGCCAATACCCACTCCCCCATTTCCATGTGCTCCCAGTGCCATTCCATTTATTCCCTTCTTCTCCAGTCACTCAAGAAAGACTTATCAGGCATCTGCCACGTGCCAGGACTTGTGCCTAATGCAGGGAACGCCCAAGGGTTCTCCCAGGCCAGTCTGCTTCTACTCCAGCCACCCTCCAGCCCTTCTTCTTTAATGCAGTCAGGAAGTATTCCTTCTATAGCATAATATGACAGCACTCTTCCCATCAACCCTCCCTATCAGCCTCAGGATGAAGTCGCTCCTTGACCTAAGCCTGACAACTCCATAGGCCCTTCTCTGATTTTACTGCAGCTCACATCCAGCCTTATAAAACCATTTGTGAGTTTGCACATGCCTGATACATTTTCTCACTTCCTGGCTTTTGCTTAAACACTCTTCCCACAGAAAGTGCCCTTTTCCTGCCTGGAGAGCACACATTGGTACTTCTAAGGCTCAGCTCACTGGTACCTATGAGATCTATCTTGAATACCATCTGTGGTGGTTTGAAGCTGTGTGGACCATACAAAACCATGTTTTTAAATCAAATTCATTGTTGTGGATATGCACCCATTGTAAGTAGAATCATTTGATGATGTTGCTTCAATTAGGTGTGGCCCACCCATTCAGGTTGGGTCTTGTGCCTATTCCTGGAGTTCTTAATGAATGGAAGTAAGACAAAGAGAGAAAACCAAGGATGCAAGAAGCTGAAAGCAAGAAAACTTAAAAGAGAAGTGAGAGGCCAGGAGAGGCTGCCATGTGCCCTGTCATGTGACAGAGGAGTCAAGGATTGCTGGCAATAGTTCTTCTGGAAGAAAGCATCATCTTGATAATGCCTTGATTTGGGCATTTTCATGGCCTCAAAATTGTAAGCTTATAAGCTAACAAATTCCCATTGTTTAAGCCAAACCATTTCATGGTATCTGCTTTGAACAGCCTAGGAAATTAAAACACCAACCCCATGTAGGAATGCCTCCCTCCTCTGGTCTCACTATATTCTCTCTGCAGATTCTTGTTCTAGCTTCTCTAAGCTTTAAACATCTTCCTGCCTTCTTACTATAAGCATCTTGAAGCCAGAACAGGTCTCCATGACTTGTCCTCAGTACATTGCCTTGACACCTCGATTTCTAACTGACACACATCAGTGAGAAGGTAAGAGGTTGATGGTAGGAAGATGGAAGAGAAAATCATCCCAGCCCTGTTCTGAAGCAAGGACTGTGTCTTAATTTTCTCTATTTATGTCTAGCACATAGCCTGGCATAGAGTACCTGCTCAGTAAACCATTGTCATATAAAATGAAAGAATGAGTAAATCAGAACTCAAGCGCCTCACACCCATCCTGGGGCTCTTTTCAGGGCAAGACCATGGCATCATTGGCAGTGTCTCAATGCCAAATGAGATGATCCTTTACCTTTAATAACAGTGAGGCTGTATGCATGCTCAACATAATAAAACAGCTATTGTTCTGTATCAAGTGATGTTTTCCTGTCTTTATGTTGTGGATGCAGAGCAAGAGAATGTTCAGTTTGTCTTCCAGAAGTGTCCAGGTCTCCCAGATAAGAGATGGAAAATTTAGTGCTGAGAGGCCTATGTGCCTCAAAATCTACCTCTGGAACCAGGGCAGAGTGTTTTGGGCCAAACACAAATGAAACCACAAAATCCTTCTTAATACAATATTCAAGTCAATCCCTCCAAATCAAATACACATAAGGTGAAGTTTGGCATCCTTGTCCAAGAGTTCCCCATCCCTATCTGACAGATCCCTCCTAACATCTGCAGTTCTGAACTCCATGTTGCAGGCTCAGTAACAACTTGAGTCACTCTGATGCTGACCTGAAGAGTAGCCAGCGAAGTGGCGAAGGAATGAGAGAGAACAGGTTCTGCAGGTGCTGAGCACTGCAGCATCTCTGGGGGAGGAAGGATGGTGCATTCGGAGAGCTCTGCTTCCCTGCTGGGGATCTCCAAACAGGGCTCCAAAGGCCTCCTGGCTTTTAGAACTGCACACCTTGGATAACATTAAAAATGTTAATGTGCTGTAAAATTTTCTGTGCGTGAGGATCTAACCTGAACAGAAAGGGAGATGAGCCCATAACAGTTGGCTTTTCATCTTCTTGATGAATTTTATTATGGCAGTAACAAGAGCAATTCTATTTAAAAGACTTTTGCAGGGAACAGTTACAGTAGATTTTAACTCTGAATGAGAAACAATCCCTGTCCCATACAAATTTGGAATGGCTAGGGAAAAGTGAGCAGCCAAAAATTCAGCTCACCTCTACTATTCCCATGAAGCTTTTTGAGGGAGATAGGGCTGAGAGTGAGTTTAGAGGGCAGGGTGGACTAATTAAGGAGGCAGAACACATGGTTCCATTAAGTCATTCTCCAACAGGGCACAAAACAGGCTCTTAAGAGGTGTCCAGCAATGCAATTTTTAATCACTCAAAAATTGTACCCAAGGTTGAGACATAGCATCTGCCAGGCTTGTTATGAAGGCAAAACTGGCTCGGGCAATGTTAAGTAAGTAGGAAAGCATGTTTGCCACGGAAGAGGGAAGATGGCTTTAGCATCAGGGAAATGGTTCTATTTTCCAGACCAAATGATGTTATAGAAGTTTTCCAGCAGGCCAGAAAGTCAAGCAGGGATTTTTCTCCTGACTTTTATGTTTCCTGGCTGATACAGCCACCTGTCTCCCCTCTGATATGCTGAAACCGACCTGAATCCAGGCAGAGGCTGTTTCCCCTCTTCCACTGGCCTGCCTGCCTACAAGGGACTGGAAGACTGGTTTCATCTTGTGTTTGCACTGAGAAAATTGAATCAGTGTGGGCCGAAATCCAACATGACTGGAGTCCTTGTGAGCAGAAGAAAGTAGCAGAAAGAAGGAGACTGATAGCCATGTGTTGGAGGCAGAGTTGGAGTATGGGTGGCCAGCAAGCTGCCACCAAATGGCTACAGACCAGAAGAAGTATGGCTCTGCTTACACCTTGATTTTAGATTTGTAGTTCCCCAAATTTTGAATTCCTATTGTTCAAGCAGTGCTGGAAAACTAAGACAGAAAGACAAACACCCCCCACAGATAAATTTCACCAATTCATAGGGGCTGGAATTGGGGTCAGCTGTAAAGTCTTCCTTCCCACTTTCTTGCAGGGTGGATTCCAGGACCCTGGGCAGATCTTCGCTGGCCCTTGCAGGACACAGGCTCATGATCCCTAAAGACACATTTTAAAACTGGGTGGCCCAGCTGGCCTTACCTGCTTTGGGTCGGCCTCTACCTCTCAGATGCATTCTCCATGTTGAGTTTCTAAGATGGGCATTTAAGTGGCTATTGACATTTAATCTGCTTTGCTAAGAAATGGGAAGTTTAGTCCTGGCCTCTTGGAGGAGGCAACAAAGGTGAGTGCAGAAATGGCCAGGAGCTAGATTGAAGGCCTCAAGTTGAGATAGAACAAGTACGAGGTTTGCATTCTAATAAAAGGTGAAATCATTTATTATGGTGGACTTGATATCTCATTCATTAAACCAAAGCAGACAATGTTTGTCACTTATCCACTGGTTCACTCTTCACAATCTTTGAGGATATGCTCTGCTTAGTGTTCACCAAGACAAGTTTAAAACAAAATCAGCCATGGCCCTTCCCCTTATAGTGAATTATTTATAAGTCCATATTCTACCAAATTTAGAAAAATTCCACTCTCCTGGTGGAGATGCATCCTAAAAGAGTCTTTCTAATATATTTGGAATCTATCTGCAGATATGCCCCAGGCTAAAATGCATGCTGGGTCTATGTCAAATGGAAAGTGATCCAGCAGGTATGGAGATTCTTCAAAGTAACTCCACCTTACCAAGCCTGATGGTAACACCTTGAACCAGGCAAGCAAAATCACATGTTCTCTGGGTGTGATGGTTAAGTTCATGTGTTGACTTGGCCAGGTTATGGTGTCCAGCTGTTTGGTTAAGCAAGCTCTGATCCAATTGTTATTATGAGTATATTTCACAGAAGGATTAGCATCTGTAGCCAATCACTTGCATTTATGACTGATTGCATCTACAATCAACTAAGGCCATTGCCCTCAGTAACGAGGGCAGTCTCCTCACCCAATCAGTTGAACATTTCAGCAGTGAGCAAGAATTTCTATCTCTTTTTCAGCCAGCCATATCCTCCTGGGAAATTCAACTTCACCTTCATCAGCATTTCCCACTTGTGGCGTGCCTATATAATTCAGACTTGCTAATCTCATAGTCATATGAACAATTCTTATAATATATCTCTTAATATATACATATGGATGTGTGTGTGTCTGTGTGTATGGTCTGTGTGTCTTGTTGGTTCTGTTTCACTCTCTGGAGAACACTTACTAATATATGGGCCTAAACCAGACTTACATCACCCAAATGCCGGTTTGTTTCAACCTTGTTTTCTGCACCATTCAAGGGACATCTAAATAAAACTGAGGGCATGGAATGAGGCTTGGGGTCTTTGCCAAATGATACCCACTGAATGAGAAGTTTAACCTGATGCTAAGTCATCGAGAGAGTGTGATTCAGCACTTCATCAGTCCTGTCTTACCCGAAGGAGAAGTAAAAGAAACTTAGGAGTTTAAGAACAGATGTGGGAGAGGGTTTAGAAAATAAGGTGGAATTACCAGAAACAAGAATGGTGTTGAGGAAGAGCTGCAGATGGGAGCTATTATTGTTTCTTTTTCTTATTTTTGGTAAAGGAGAAGATGCTTTAGAACCTTCTGTGACAGTAAAATCTAATAAACCAATTGTTTTTTTTAGGAATTTCAAGGCGCTGTTACTTTTCAAATGGCAACATCAAATTGTTTCGGAATTTTAGTTTTAACAATATATATCCTAATGGTGGTGATGGTGGCACAATCTTGTGAATATAATTAACAGCACTGAATTATATATATGAATGTGATTACAAGGGGGAAATTTTAGGTTCTGTATATGTTAGTAGAATAAAAATACTAAAGAACAGCACATAGAACTGTACAGCACAGTGAACTTCATAGTTAATAGTGCAATTATGAAAATGTTCTTTCATGAATAGTAACAAATACCACACCAATGCCAGGTGTTAATAACAGGGTGATATATGGGATCTCTGTACTTGATACATGATTTTTCTGTAAACCTACAATTTCTCTAGTAAAAAATATAAAAAAAAATTTAAACAAAGAAGCAATCCTCAACCCTGGATAAGTTTCTCCCCTACAGCGTTTCCTATGGTGATATATCTCTTGTCTCACTTAACATTGCACAATAAATTATTCCAAACCTTAGTAGCATAAAATAATATTTTTTATCTCAAAAAATGTATCTTAGCATGACAAATTTCATTCCAGAACTTTTTCTTTAATAGCTGAGGTATAAATTCCTGCAGCATTGGAAGCCAATGAAACTGATGGCAGGTTCTTAACTTTTGTGACACAAAAGTTGCCATGTCATAAAGAGGATAAGAATATCCTTAGATTTGCCTTTCAATGTACACTTTGATGTCCCCAGTATGTGAGAGAATTCAGGGTCGGGTATGTTCATGGAGTCTTAAGAGTTATAAAGTCATCGACAAATATATGACTGAGTACAGAGTCCTACAGATGAAATATTTTCAGTCCTCAGTTCTGTCCTGGGTGGTGACAGCGTACTTGGGGCATGCCAGGCTGCTGCGTTATTTATTACGGACACTGCCACTCCTATAAAAGTGTGTGCAGTATAAATGTGTGTGCACCTGAGTGGAGACGCGGATTGTTTTTGTTATTTGGTGCATTTGTCACCTATCTTCTTCATGCTGGTTATCTGAGGTGCTTTAGCAGAGCCCATCTTTCCATGTTGGCAAGATTCTGCTGCTGAGCGAGATAGTGATCTTATTAAACATTACGAAGGTGGGTTTTGAAACAGGGGGTGAGCATTACACGATGTTCCGTCTCTGTAAAGCATCATATTCTACTGTGGCTTGGGGGACAGCGCTGAGTATTGCCAAAGGAGCGCGAAATGGGGGTCAGGAGACCCTGGGTTCCTGGGAGGGGGTGGGTGTCCTTGAGCCTCAGCTTCTCCTTGCAGCAGTGAGCTCTGAGATTATTTAAGGGATGAAACCAAATAGTTTTGTAAACTATAAGTACTATATCGTGGTTATTAGTTGAATTCAAATAAGAGGCAGGTGTGTTGAGGTTGAGGTGAGGAAGGAAGAGACAGAAGTTGGGTTCAGGGATGGAATCCAGTTCCAGAATACAGTGGGCCTCAGGAATCTGGCCCATGTGGCCAGCCTGGCCAGGCAGACCCCAGACTTGTTCATCTCACAGAGGTACAGTACGACAGGGCCCAGTGGGAAGAGGCATGTGGAAACAAAGTGTCTGTGTAGCCACTTTGCAGAGGACAAACATTAAGCCCAAACTGGGTGGTGCACCCCAGATGAGGCTGTCTCTACCCTGAAGCTTTCAGGGCCAAGGGAAGTGAGCCCCAGGCATATTGGAGGGAGAAAGAAAGTCAGGACAGAGGGGTAGCAGGAACAGCAGCGTGCTGAGGGAGCTGTCCAGCCAGAAGGTGGGCAGGCCTGAGCCCCCTGCAGCAGTGGGCTCTTTATCCATTCTGCCCCCCTCACCTGGCAAGCGCACCTCCTCAGGTGAGTCACAGTTGCAGGTGGAGGCTTCAGGTGACCCCTGCCTAAGGTCCATAACCCAAGTCCTCGCTTCAGCACCTGTCTCTGCTTGAAAAACCAAAGCAAGGCAGAAGAAAAGAGGCCGATCACATTGGTGGATAAACACATTCATACATTTTTCCTTGGAGAGGTGGCACTCACTCCCTGCTCTTATAAGCCTCCAAGACACCTGTGTCAAGTCGGTCGATGAAACCCAGAAAATACTGATGCACTCAAAGCGCGAAACCCCCAAACCCACTTGGAAGAAGAAAATCAATTGTTTGCTCTGTCAAATACCTTGTTTATTTTCATTTCAGATAAAATGGTTCAAAAGAGTACATGATTCAATGGATGATGCTTTTAATTTAAAACAGAACAGATTATATTCATTCCATGCACATATATGACAAGAATGAGTTATATTTTATTTGTGAGCCATTTGCTATTACTTTCTCTTACAGATAATTCATTTTTGAGGATCTCCACTGTGGTGTACAGTGACATTGATATAGCTAGTGAGATGAGCCCTCATGTGCACACACACACGCACACACACATACACACAGCTACCCAAACATCCAATTGAAAGCTTACAAATCAAAGATTGGAGTGTGTGCCATGATCTTGCAGCATTATTTATTTTCCCTCTAGGGTTTGGAGAGCCTTAGGTTTGGTTTCCTACTTCCACTCACACTCCAAAGGCCTGATGCTCCAACACAGTGGCATCATTTATGCTGTATTTGGAATAACTATTACTGTAGCCACCTTGATGAGCAATTCTCAGGACAGATATTATAAGAATATGCAGGCCCCTGGTCCAGAACACACTTCAAAGAGGGTGGTGGATGTTCCTGACATAAATATGAACGTTTGGAGCTTTTCAAAGAGAATAGTCAGCAGGAGCTTCCCAGAGTATGTGAAATTTGAGCTACGATGCACTTTCTTCTCTGTGAGGCACGCACTGATTAATTTTCACTCAAGTGTTAATAACTGATAGAGTGTAATGTGATATTTTCTCGGTGAATCATAGTTTTACCTGCCTTTCTGGAGACATCAGAGTATAAATTTATACTGGTTGATCTTTGTGAAAGGAAACTTAAGTTTAGGGATGGGCTTTCCAGAAACCTTTATATCATACCATACCTGCAGCTTCTTTCTGTTTTTAAAGATGACAAGGAAGAAAGGCGGTCCATGGTAGTGAGGGTCTTCAGTGTGCAGAGGCTGTGCTGGAGACTTTATGAACCAAACTGGACATTTATTCTATGGGGTACCTCCTTGCTTCGAGCTCCTGGGTCCCTGTTAGGTTTCCTGCAATACTGGCTGGCCTCTTTGTAGGTTGGGAGTTCTTTGAAAGCTGGAGCCCTGTCTTAATGTTCTTTGGCTTCCAAGTACTGGTCCTAGGAACTGGTCTGTTGATGTGCCCAAAATGATCTACTTTGGTAGAGTGAAAGGGAACTAACAAATCTTGCACTCCTGTGGTGCTGGGCCCTCTGCAGATGTGACCTCATCTACACTTCACAATCCACCTGAGTGGTCAACAGCTCCATTTCATTTGGGAAGAAACATACTTAGAGCATCTAGCTGATTCTCTTGGTCTCCCACTGCTAGTGGACACTGGAGCTGGACCATGGCCCCAGGCAGGCCTGACTCACAGCCCAGGCCCCTCTCTGAGGTGTCTTACTTCACAGTTCACCTGGCCATAGTGCCTGATGGTCCCTACTGCACAGAGGAAGAGGGACCAGTGCTCTCTGGCTGGGTGTATCCTGGAGAGAACTTTGATCCTGTGGTCAGAAGATCTGCATCTGGTGGGGACACTTCCACTAACCCGCCGCGGGCTGCTGTAGGAAGGAGAGAGGGATAGCCCCTCTGCAGCTTAGAAGCTTTTGGAGCAAGAATGTAAAGATTTGGGAAGGGATATAATGAAAACAGAGCCTTGTTCTAATGGCCTTAAGACCCTGTTCTGCTGGCTACAGACACTGGACATGGGAGAGACATGGGCAGAGCAATGGGGGTGGGTCCTGTCTCTTCCTACCAGCCTTGCCCATCTGCCAGGGGTAAGAGCCCTCCAGGTTGAGGGAACCAGCCTGCTGCTTTTGGAGTGTTTTAATTTTTCACAGATGATAATCTGAATGACTTTGGAACAAAAATTTCTCTGCCAGGTATGCCTTGGAGTTTCCTAGAAGTGGGAATTCCAGTAAAATCTAGCATCTCTTTGAAATATTCTTGCACAAAAAGAATTAAAATAATTGGTTACATTCTCATTTACTTGTCTTTGCCACCTCACCAACTCCCTTGTCTCCTCTCCTCATGCTGTACTCCCAGAGACTGACATTACCCAGCAGTTTAAAATTCAAGTCATTCAGCTTTGGGAGTCCCCAGAGGTATGAGATTAATCTAAGATGTTTTAACAAGAGAAAGAGATTTCTCTAGCAGTATGATGTGGAAAATGCCAAGACTGGACCACGAATATGAGTGGGTTATTCGAGCCTGGGGCAGAATGTAGGACAGGGCAGCCAGAGAATGGGATGTGCAAGTCCAGGGAAGCTGACTCCATGGCCTGCTAAAAAAAAGTATGGAAAAATTCATGGCTTTCCAAAGGATTTTAAGATCAGCCACGTTCCTTCAAGAGGCAATCAGGGTTTACTGGCGAATGTCCTATTCTATAGCAGTTGGCCTCATTTCTTACTATATAGCCCAATGTTTGCCTCTGAGCTTGAGTCCTGGCCCTGGCATTTATTAGTTATGTCAAAAAGGGCAGATGACCTGACTTCTCTGAGCCTCAGTTTCCTCATGTTTAAATGGAGGAAAACAGAAGAACTTGTCTTGTAAGGTTTTTGGAGACCAGTGTTCAAGTTCTAACCTTTATGAATTTGCTATGGGTTCTTGAGGAGGTTTTGTACTCCCAAGTGTCATCCAAAAAACAAAAAAAGTGGAATAAGTGATTTATTCTGCCTCACACAGCTGCACACAGAATTAGTCAAAACTTCCTCCATATAACCTTCTCAATGAATCCAATTCCATTTTAAACAGCTCATTCCCTATTCAAAGTCAGAGAAAATAGATTTATTTGACTTTTATTTTATTTTATTTGTTTAATTGTCACAGCTAGATTACCTGTGATCAAGGATTTCATTTTCCACGTCCTTCTCCCAACAGCCTGGGTCTGTTCCCTAAGGGGTGGCCCAAACTGGGTGCCACAAACTCTGGTCAGACGTGAAGTGTAGCCATGGAGAAATGGGGTACAGGTCCTTGGGCCCTGTTAACCTGGCTCAGAAGCCACCCCCAAAGGAATGAGTTGATCAGTTCCTACATTTGTTCCCCTTTGAAGGTTAACTCAAGGGCAGATCTGACATACAAATAGACGGGATAGAGTCCTCAGGGACCAGCTGGAGCTGACCCCCTGGAGGATGGGACCTTGGCCAGGAAGATGGAAGCCCCAGAATGTTTTTCCTAGTCATACCAGCGACCATTGATGATGTGGCTTCCGTACCACACTGGGTCTTTGGAGACGTTCCCCAACTTAATTTTGAGGTCTGCAGTGATGCTGTAACAAAAATTGGGGGAACCTGGTGATCCATGGGGACTGGGGCTGGTGATGTCTTGTAGGTCCATGCCTGGGCAGAGCCATTCCAGTGCTGAGTTCTTTCTGCCCTTGCATTCCCTCTTCCCCACCTATAGTTCTTTCACCCTTTCACTGCTGCACCTCCAGTTCTTCATCTCTTGGAAGTTAACCTGCACTCAGAAGTTGGGGTGGGGATTTTAAGATTCAAGACTTACTCCATACTTGACTAGTAAACTCCAGGAAGGCCAGAGGACCTATTATGTCATTGGAAAAGATCTGAGATGATGACTTTGGAAGGAAATCATGCAGACATATCAGTGATATGTGTGTTTGTTACACAAGAATATATGATAGATTATAGAATGGATAGTTATAGACATGCAGAAAAATATCCTTCCAAGACCTACTTAGCACCTGAGAGTTTGACAAGCACATTCATAGATATTTTGCATTGACTCCTACAAATGCTCCAGAAGACGCATATCTGTATACTGGTCCTGCTGGTTAGTCCCATCCCCAAAGCTCATGGCAGGCGCTATGGGACTGGCTCTCAGGCATACACCACCCACTGGTTCCCAGGCTCCTTCCTCCCACCCCAGCTCCTTCTACCATTCTTGCCCTATAAGGTGGAGTGCACTTCCCAAGGCCACAAAGCTAGTAAGCGGCAATGCCAGAGCTTGAGGTCACCTCTCCTGAGGACAGTCTCACATTAAATTAGAAGATAGAATGTCACTAAGGAAACTACTGGGCAAAGAAAACCCTCTGCTTGTTCATCTGCATTATCAGACAGGCTCCAACATACAGAAATACCAGCTTCCCTGTAGTTGTAGAATGTGGCTTTCTTGCATCCCCTATAAGGTAAAATCTGTCACTTGTGGCTTTCTAGAAATTCCTGTATTTCTCCTGCTTTAATGACCCCCAAATACCAACATCTGTTTCCCATCTTTCCTGAGATCCAGAATTGCCATATCAGCTCTCCATCAGGTATATCTGTCTAGTGTCAATGTGTCCCAAATCACACTCTTCTGGCTCCAGGCCAACTTCTGTCCTGGAAGGTGTCTGTCTGTGCACACAGGATACTCACCTTCTAGCAAGGCATGTAGTTTCCTCTCCCAATCCCATGTCCAATGAATCACTAAATCTTACAGATTATTTCTTCATAATGTCTCCCCTCTCATTCCTTTCCCATGGCACTCAACCTGTTATCCCAGATGCTCTTACCTCACGTTTGAACAATTTCTTCATTGGTTTCCCATCAACCTGTGTTTCCTTGCAAAATTTGTCCGTTGCTGCCATTAGTAAATGGATTAAAATTTCAACCCCACACTCTGATACTCAAGGCGTTTCATAGTCCACCTCAAACTTGTTCTACGATATTTTTCAAGATTCCCGCACCTCACCCCTCCTCAAATAAAACCATTAACTTTCCGTTCTACTTTTCTTAACATACTAACAACTCTTCACCTTTGCAGCTTTTATTTGTCATCACATAATTATTAGAATAATATTAAATGCCAGGAACTATATAGGTTTTGGTGAGGAGATGGTGAGATACAGCCTCTTCTCCGTGGAAATCCACTGACTTATTCATCCTATTTCTGTAGTAGAGGTGGTCTCCCTTCTCCCTGTTGATGGCTTTTATTGAAGCTCTGCAGGGAGATGGACCCATTAGTATATCTCCTTGAAAAGCACTTCCCAATTTGTGCCAAGCACTTCCAAAATGTTCTGTTCCTTTGACCAAATAATCCTACTTATGAGAATCTAAAAATGCAATCAAAACCACAGAAAATAACTTTACATCATAAAGCATAATAACGTAGTATTATCAATAACAATAAGAAAAAATCTTTAGACCCTATTGCATACACTTTTCTCTTCAATTCATAAGTACCAAGATCTTTGATAACATAGGAAAATGCCTATTTTGTATTTGAAAAAATTAGACAAACCATATTTGTACATATATGAATGTGTACATTTAATTTTTTTATAATTTTATTTAACAAACAACTTAAAAGTGTGTATAGCAGAAAAGACTTTAAAATCCTAAAATATTTGTACTGATCATAAAGTGACTTATGGGTAATGTCTCTCAATATTTTTTTAATTTTTTAATTTTTTAGAAAATACCAAAAAAAACCAAACAAATGCAAACATTCATAACTTTTGATCATTCCGTTCTACATATATAATCAGTAATTCACAATATCATCACATAGTTGCATATTCATCATCATGATCATTTCTTGGAACATTTGCATCTATTCAGAAAAAGAAAAAGAAAACAGAAAAAAATTCATACATACCATACCCCACCCCTCTCCCCCTCACCGATCACCAGCATTTCACTCTAAATTTATTTTAACATTTATTCCCCCTATTATTCATCTTTATTCCATATGTTTTACTCATCTGTTGATAAGGTAGATAGAAGGAGCATCAGACACAAGGTTTTCACAATCACGCAGTCACATTGTGAAAGCTCTATCATTATACAGTCATCTTCAAGAAAATGACTACTGGAACACAGCTCCACATTTTCAGGCAGTTCCCTCCAGCCTCTCCATTACATCTTGACTAACAAGGTGATATATATTTAATGTGTAAGAATAACCTCCAGGATAACCTCTCAACTCTGTTTGGAATCTCTCAGACATTGACACTTTATTTTGTCTCATTTTCACTCCTCCCTCTTTTGGTTGAGAAGGTTTTCTCAATCCCCTGATGCTGAGTCTCAGCTGATTCCAGGATTTCTGTCCCATGTTGCCAGGAAGGTCCACACCCCTGGGGGTCATGTCCCATGTAGACAGGGGGAGTGTGGTGAGTTTGCTTGTTATGTTGGCTGGAGAGAGGGGCCACATCTGACCAACAAAAGAGGTTTTCTTGGGGGTGACTCTTAGGCCTAATTTTAAGTAGGCTTGACCTATCCTTTGTGGGGTTAAGTTTCATATAAACAAACTCCAAGATTGGGGGCTCAGCCTATAGCTTTGATTGTCGCGCTGCTTGTAAGAATAACAAAAATTCAACCTGGGGAAGTTGAATATTCCCCCTTTCTCATCATTCCCCAAAGGGGACTTTGCAAATACTTTTTTTTTTTTCATTTGGTGCACCGTTCCTGGAAGTACCGCAATCCCAGGTCGATGCATGGAGTGGACGGAGCAAGCTCCCACTCCATCTCCCCGCTCCAAAAATCCACCCAATATATTGTCCTCGGACAGAGGACGCACCAGACACCAAACCGATAAGAACAGATACTGCACTTGATCTCAGCCAAAAGGCCGAGAAGCGATTGCAAATACTTTTTTATTCTCTGTTCAGATAACTCTGGGATTTATCGGGGCATCACTCTGGACAAACCAACAAAATCTCATGTCCTACTCAAGGTTCCATGTACTTATGGTGTTCAATTAACCTGTCTACATAAGGTATATTAGGAAATGCACTAGTCAAAATATAAATTTTGTACCAAATAAACATTTTTTGATTTAGTCTCACACATAAGGTAAAATTTTAAAATATTAGTTGCCATCTATTTTCAGCATCCTGCAGTAATGACATTCCTTTGTTCTTCCTCATGCAAAAACATTTTTAAAATTTGTACATTTAGTCACTATCATTATACACTCTAGGAATTCCTAGATTATACCATCTCAGTATTTATTGTCTATCTTTCTGATTTCCTTTGTGCCCCCAGCCCTCCTTCCTCTATCATTCTCACATTCAGCTTCATTCAGTGTTTTAACATAATTGTATTACAGTTAGGTAGTATTGTGCTGTCCATTTCTGAGTTTTTACATTTATTCCTGTTGCACAATCTGTATCCCTTCAGCTCCAATTACCCAATATCTTACCCTATTTCTATCTCCTGATGGTCTCTGTTACCTATGAAATTCTCCAAGTTAATTCACTACTGTCAGTTCATATCAGTGAGACCATACAGTATTTGTCCTTTTGTTTCTGGCTAATCTCACTCAGCATAATGTTCTTAATGTCCATCCATGTTGTTACATATTTCATAACTTTATTCTGTCTTACAGCTGCATAACACTCCATCATATGAATATACCGCAGTTTGTTTAGCCACTCATCTGTTAATGACATTTTGGCTGTTTCCATCTCTTTGCAATTGTAAATAATGTTGCTATAAACATTGGTGTGCAAATGTCTGTTTATGTCCTTGCCCTCATGTCCTCTGAGGAGATACCTCATAATGGTATTACCGGGTCATATGGCAATTCTATATTTAGCTCCCTGAGGAACTGCCAAACTGCCTTCAACAGTAGTTGTACCATTTGACATTCCCACCAACAGTGGATAAGTGTGCCTCTTTCTCCATATCCTCTCCAGCATTTGTCATTTTCTGTTTTATTGATAATGGCCATTCTGGTGGGGGTGAGATGATATCTCATTGTGGTTTTGATTTGCATTTCTCTAATAGCCTGGGAAGTTGAGCATCTCTTCATGTGCCTTTTGGCCATTTGTACTTCTTCCTCTGAGAAGTGTCTGTTCAAGCCTTTTCCCCATTTTGTAACTGGGTTTTCTGTCTTTTTGTTGTTGAGCTGAACAATCTCTTTATAAATTCTGGATACTAGACCTTTATCTGATATATTGTTTCCAGATATTGTTTCCATTGTGTAGGCTGTCTTTTTACTTTCTTGACAAATTTCTTTGATGTACAAAAGTGTTTAATTTTGAGGAGTTCCCATTTCTTTCTTCTTTCTTCAATGGTCTTGCTTTGAGTGTAAAGTCTAGGAAACTGCCTCCTAGTATAAGATTTATAAGATATTTCCCTACATTTTCTTCTAACAGTTTTATGGTCTTCAATCTAATGTTTAGATCTTTGATCCATTCTGAGTTAATTTTTGTATAGGGTGTGAAATATGGTTCCTCTTTCATTCTTTCACATATGGATATCCAGTTCTCTAGCCACCATTTATTGAAGAGAATATTCTGTCTCAGGTGAGTTGACTTGACTGCCTTATCAAAGATTAATTGTCCACAGATGAGAGGGTCTATATCTGAACACTCTATTCAATTCCATTGGTCAGTATATCTATCTTTATGCCAGTACCATGCTGTTTTGACCACTGTAACTTCATAATATGCCTTAAAGTCAGATAGTGCGAGACCTCCAACTTCATTTTTCTTTCTCAGGATACTTTTAGCTATTCAGGGCACCCTGCCCTTCTGGATAAATTTGGTTATTGGTTTTTCTATTTCTGAAAAGTAAGTTTTTGAGATTTTAATTGGTATTGCATTGAATTTGTAAATCAATTTAGGTAGAATTGACATCTTAACTATATTTAGTCTTCCAATCCATGAACATGGTATGCCCTTCCATCTATTTAGGTCTTCTGTGATTTCTTTTAACAATTTCTTGTAGTTTTCTCTGTATAGGTCTTTTGTCTCTTTAGTTAAATTTATTCCTAAATATTTTATTCTTTTGGTTGCAATTGTAAATGGAATTCTTTTCTTGATTTCCCCCTTAGATTGCTCATTACTAAAATTACAGATTTTTGAACATTAATCTTGTAACCTGCCACTTTTCTATACTCATTTATTAGCTCTAATAGTTTTGCTGTGGATTTTTTGGGGTTTTCAACATATAGGATCATATCATCTGCAAACAGTGAGAACTTTACTTCTCCCTTTTCAATTTTGATGCCTTATATTTGTTTTTCTTGTCTAATTGCTTCTGGCTAGAACTTCCAACACAATGTTGAATAACAGTGGTGATAGTGGACATCCGTGTCTTGTTCCTGATCTTAGTGGGAAAGTTTTCAGTTTTTCCCCATTGAGGATGACAGCTGTGGGTTTTTCATATATTCCCTTTATCATTTTGAGGAAGTTCCCTTCTATTCCTATCCTTTGAAGTATTTTCAACAGGAAAGGATGTTGAATTTTGTCAAATGCCTTTTCTGCATCAATCAAGATGATCATATGATTTTTCTGCTTTGATTTGTTGATATGGTGTATTACATTAATTGCTTTTCTTATGTTGAACCATTCTTGCATACCTGGGTGAATCCTACTTTGTCATGTTGTATAATTCTTTTAATGTGTTGCTGGATTTTATTTGCTAGAATTTTGCTGAGGATTTTTGCATCTATATTCATTAGAGAGATTGGTCTGTAGTTTTCTTTTTTTGTAATATCTTTGTCTGGCTTTGGTATGAGGGTGATGTTGGCTTTGTAGAATGAGATAGGTAGCTTTCCCTTCTCTTCAATTTTTTTGAAGAGTTTGAGTAAGATTGGTACTAATTCTTTCTTGAGTGTTTGATATAATTCACATGTGAAGCCATCTCATCCTGGACTTTTCTTTTTGGGGAGCTTCTTAATGACTGATTTAATTTCTTTACTTGTGATTGGTGTGTTGAGGTCATCTATTTCTTCTCAATTCAAAGTTAGTTGTTCATGCCTTTCTAGGAAGTTATCCATTTCATCTACATTGTCATGTTTATTAACATAAAGTTGTTCATAATATCCTGTCATTACTTCCTTTATTTCTGTGGGGTCAGTGGTTATGTCTCCCCTTCCATTTCTGATCTTATTTATTTGCAACCTCTCTCTTCTTTTTGTCAGTCTTGCTAAGGGTCCATCAATCTTATTGATTTTCTCATAGAAGCAGCTTCTGGTTTTGTTGATTTCTCAATTGTTTTCATATTCTCAATTTCATTTATTTCTGCTCTAATCTTCATTAATTCTTTCCTTTTGCTTGCGTTGGGGTTAGTTTGCTGTTCTTTCTCTACTTCTTCCAAGTGGACAGTTTAATTCCTCGATTTTTGCCCTTTATTCTTTTTTGATATAGGCATTTAGGGCAATAAATTTCCCTCTAACATTGCCTTTGCTGCATCCCATAAGTTTTGATATATTGTGTTTTCATTTTCATTTGCCTCTAGATATTACTGATTTCTCTTGTAATTTCTTCCTTGACCCACTGGTTGTTTAACAGTGTGTTGTTGAGCCTCCACATATTTGTGAATTTTCTGGCACTCTGCCTATTAGATTTCCAGTTTCATTCCTTTGTGATCTGAGAAAGTGTTTTGTATGATTTCAATCTTTTTAAATTTATTGTGACTTGCTTTGTGACCCAGCATATGGTCTATCATTCTTGAGAATGATCCATAAGCACTTGAGAAAAAGGTGTATCCTGCTGTTGTGGGGTGTAATGTTCTATACATGTCTGTTTAGTCTAGCTCATTTATTGTATTATTCAAATTCTCTGTTTCTTTGTTGATCCTCTTTCTAGATGTTCTGTCCATTGATGAGAGTGTGGAATCGAAGTCTCCAACTATTATGGTAGATGTGTCTATTTCTCTTTTCAGTGTTTTCAGTTTTGCTTCATGTATTTTGGAGCATTCTGGTTCGGTGCATAAATATTTATGATTGTTATGCCTTCTTGTTGAATTGTTCCTTTTATTAAACATAGTGTCCTTCTTTGTCTCTTTTCACTGTTTTACACTTGAAGTCTAATTTGTTGGATATTAGTATAGTTACTCCTGCTCTTTTCTGATTGTAATTTGCATGAACTATCTTTTCCCAACCTTGCACTTTCAACCTATGTTTATCCTTGAGTCTAAGATGTGTTTCCTGTAGACAGCATATAGATGGGTCCTGTTTTTAAATCCATTCTGCCAGTCTATGTCTTTTAATTGGGGAGTTTAATCTATTAACTTTTAGTGTTATTACTGTATGGGTAGTACTTTCTTCTACCATTTTGCCTTTTGGATTTTATATGTCATATCTAATTTTTCTTCTTTTTACCTTTACTGATAGTCTTCCTTTCTACTCTCTTCTCTACATCTCTGTCTTCTGTCTTTTTGTATCTGCTTCTAGTGCTCCTGTTAGTATTTCTTGCAGAGCTGGTCTCTTGGTCACAAATTCTCTTGGTGATTTTTTCTGAAAATGTTTTAATTTCACCCTCATTTTTGAAGTACAATTTTGCTGGATATAGACTTCTTGGTTGGCATTTTTTCTCTTTTATTAATTTATATATATCATCCCACTGTCTTCTCACTGCCATGGTTTCTGCTGAGAAATCTACACATAGTCTTATCGGGCTTCCCTTGTATGTGATGGATTGCTTTTCTCTTGCTGCTTTCAAGATTTTCTCTTTCTCTTTGACCTCTGACATTCTGATTAGTAAGTGTGTTGGAGTACGTCTATTTGGATCAATTCTGTTTGGGGTCTGCTGCACTTCTTGGATCTGTAATTTCAAGTCTTTCATAAGAGTTGGGAAATTTTCAGTGATAATTTCCCCCAGTAGTTTTTCTCCTCCTTTTCCCTTCTCTTTTCCTTCTGGAACACCCACAACACACATATCTGTGTGCTTCATGTTGTCATTCAATTCCCTGAGTCCCTGCCCATATTTTTCCATTTTTTTGCCTATATTTTCTTTAGCTTGTCAGATTTCAGATGTTCCATCCTCCAGTTCACTAATCCTATCTTCTGCCTCTTGAAATCTTACATTGTAGGTTCCCATTGTTTTTTTTTTCATCTCTTCTACTGTGCCTTTCATTCCCATAAGTCTCTTATTTGTTTTTTCAGACTTTTGATTTCTTTTTTTGTTCATTCTTTGCCTTCTTTATATCTTCCCTCAATTCATTGATTTGATTTTTGATGAGGTTTTCCATGTGTGTTTGTATATTCTCAATTAATTGTTTCAGCTCCTGTATTTCATTTGAATTTTTGGTTGTTCCTTTGAGTGGGCCATATCTTCAATTTTCCTAGTGTGATTTGTTATTTTTTGCTGGCATCTAGGCATTTAATTACCTTAATTAGTTTATTCTGGAGATTGTTTTCACTTCTTTTACCTAGGGTTTTCTTGCTGGATGAATTTGCTGTCTGTCTGTTCTTTGACATTCAGTTCAGCCTTTTCTGGACCACTAGCTTAGGTTTTGTTTAGCAGAGGAGAATTTTTCAGTTTTTGTTTTCTTGTTTCTCGCCCTGCCTGTATGGTGCCTTTCTCCCTCCACCCTTAGGAGGGTCTACTTAGGTATTATAGACCCCAGCTGATTTTCCCAGACCAAACTGGCTTCCTGTCAGGAGGAAAGAGTCACCTGCATCAGTTTTCCCTGAGGATGACAACCAACAGGTTGAAAGACTTTCCTGTGAAGTCTCTGGACTGTGTTTTTCTTATCCTGCTCAGCATGCAGCACTTGTCTGCCTGTAGGTCCCACCAGCATAAGATGATGTGGAACCTTTAACTTTGGCAGACTCTCCCTGCTGGGGGCGTGGTGGAGACAGGGGAGAGGTTGTAGGCTGGTTTTAATGGCTTCACATTACCAAGCCCTGGGGTCTGAATTCCTTGAAGGAGGGATTCCACCTGAGTTGGGCCTCACTCCTCCCCTGGGGAAGGCACCGGCTCCAGACAAGCTCTCAAACAAGCTTGTTTCTGCCTATGCCTAGGGCAGTTGCAGCCTGAGAAGCCCTGCCACTGTATCCAAAGGCAGCAAAGCCTCCATAGAAATACAGCCACAAAACCTCTGTTTCTTATTATTTTTCTTCTTTTTCCATCAGCTCTGCCCCCTTAGTGCTGGCGCAAAAATCAGCGACCTCTGCTTTACCAGGTTCACCTGAGCTGGGGGCCTATTTTCAGTAGTAAGAATTTGTGAATTAATTCCACACTTGAAGCTTAGTTGCACTCAGCCCCTGCTGCTGGTAAAGTCCCTCTCCTTTCCCCTCTGGGAAGCAGCCTGTCGGGGAGGGGCACTGGCCATTGCGGCTTGGGAAACTCATGGTTCTTGGGGGACTCACAGCTGGTCCAGCTGGTCCAGACTGGGGTATGCTGAGTGTCTGGTCACTGACGTGGCCCCAGGAGCTGTTCTATACTGTTCCTGGTTATTTAGTAGCTGTTCTGGAGGATGAACTAAATCCCACACCTTGCTAAGCCGCCATCTTGCTCTCCATATTTTTTAATCTTCCACAATGTTGTTATAACAAACATGCATTGTTTTCATAATAATTTAAGGAAACATAATTTTAATTTTTAGCTAATTCTATGTGTGTTTCAGTGCCAAATCTAGTCCCAACTTGGTCACACATTATTTACAGGTCACACAGATGTGTATGCCCCTTCCTAGGGAACTTTAGTTATAATTAACTAATTTAATTTTCACTAATGGGGAATACCATATTCCATCATTGGCTTTATTTATGTATAGGACTTTCCTTCCCAGTTGCATTGTGGGCAGCAGGGAACATGGCTGAGAGTTGAAGAATTATATGTGTTGATAAATGTTAATGTGCACTAAAGGGTCACATGGAGAGCAAGTCACTCTCTGCTCATGAAAGCAAGCAAGCTCAGATCAGTGATTGTTTAAATACAGCTATCTTGTGGGGAATGACCAGCCTTGTTTTAGTACCTGCTGTGTCCAGCATATAGATGACCACATGATTTGATGACTGTGTTTTCTTCCCAACAGTCCTATGGGGTAAATGTTTTTCTTTCTTATTCTGTAGATATGGAGATGGAAACCCAGGGTTATAATTCCCATGTCTGGAGTCATATAACTAGTAAGCACTGGTAGAACTAGCAAGCTATCTGGGTTTTGTGGCTTCAAACTCAACCTCCTAGTATTGACTTTTTGTACAATAAATCTAAGTTGCAGAGGAGGTTCCATACACAGTATATTCTGATCTCCCACCCTTTCTGTTTCTCCAGCCATGTTCTTGATCAGTTAATGCTGAGAGCCAGGGTGGACAAAGAAAAGTCCACCCCCAAGTCCTCAAGCATGTTAAGTGCACTGTATCACCAAGAGTGAAGTTGTGATTCTATGAGACCATTGTGGACACAAAGGAAGACCACTCAGAAGAGAACGATGGAGAATATTTTATCCAGAGCTTGTTGTATAGGAAAAGAGTCAGAGTGTGGCTTGGCAGAGGCCCACAGGCAGGCAGAGGAGTGGGAGGGCTTTATAGTGGAACAACAGGAAGGTGTGAGGTGAGTCTTAATTGAAGGCTGTTTGCATGGGAAGGTTGAGTCAGGCTAACTACAAGGGGGTCATCCTACGTTATTGGTTACAGGAGCATATTTTGTTTTGTCTAGTTGGACCTGAGTTGGAAACAGTGGCAACACATAAGGAAGCTGTCAGTTATTGATGAAATGCTGACTATTTGGGGCTGATTGCAGCAAAGCCTGTGGTGTGGCTCCCCGGCTTGGTTGCTGTAGAGGTTTTGGGTCAGAGTTCTCTTTTTATACATGGTCTGACCATTGTCTGCCTGTTCAGTCTCTAACCATGAAACACTATGGAACAATGAAAAGAAATTCTAAATGGGTTGAATGATCAAAAAAGTCTTCCTGCAGGCAATAGGATGTGAGATGGGCATTGAAACATCCACCTCTGGGCTTCAGGGAGTGTTCTTGGCATAGGTTTGGACGTGCAAAAAGTTTCTACTGATCTATTCCCAGAAGCAAAAGAAAACAATGTTAATTCTTGATTCAAAGAATTTTATAGGTGCCTTTGCACTAGCTAAGAAATTTGAAGGGCGAGAGTCCACAATTCTGGTGTTATTATTTCTTTACATAATACAGCAAGTTTCAAATACTTTGTTTTCCTGCTTTATAATCAGGATATAGAGTGTAACAGGATAGAAAGAGTGCCCATTTTAAATCAGACAGTGATGGATTTTAGTCCTTACTTCAGAACTTCTAAAGATATGATTCTCAACAACTTAATTTATTTTCTGAGCAGGGATGATAATGTCTATCTCATGGGCAAATGCTTGTAGAGACTAGAGAAGAAAAATTACTTGCCTTATAGTGAGTTCAATGTAGTTGCTTTTATATGCCTGAGATTTCTCATGAGCTAAAATTCAGGAGAAAATTGTACAATTGTTGCCAGTGCCTTTTTCCCTGAGCAGGGTAAGTGAGATTCATTGCTGTAACCTTTTCTGCAAGGTGGTAAATTCTACGTTTGTCACCTCCTTCTGTCTGACCTCTTCAATGCAATTCTCTATTGCCAATCCCCTTGGCTACTGAGGATGGCACAAAATTACTTAAGCTGATTTACATCTGGGTTCTAAAGTGTCACACAGGTCAACACTGAGGAATCCGTGGACCTTCTGGAGAGGATCCTCAAGGGTCTTACAGCTGCAGGATGCACCCATGGGGACCCAATGTCAGAATAAGTCAGAACCGCTGGAGGGGGAGGCAGGAATTGGTGCTTCATTAAAGCTCCCAGGTGGTTCTAAGGTGCAACCAGAGTGAAACCCCACTGCTTCATATGATTCAAGCACATGCTTAAATGGAAAGAACATGAGCAAATTTCAGAGGCAGCCTAAGCAGGAGCATGAATAAGAACATGGCATAGTCATGGGAGAATGTGAGGGAAGAGGGAATACAATTTGTGCAGTAGGAGAGAATAATATAATAGATGATAGATTCCATGGGCTATCAACTCTGTAAAGGCTTAGCTTCCATTATTCCAACCCACCCTCTGAGACTTAATGACTCTTACATTCAGATGAGGCAGCTGAAGCTGGGAAAGTTCCATAACCTATCAAGGTCACATGATGATGGAATGGGGAGCCAGGGCTTGAACTTACGTTTGATCCCTAAGCCTTCTTCAATTGCTAGGTGGTCTTGTCTCAGTAAAACTAGGTGTAGCCAGCTTGTGGATGAGCTTGAACACTTCATTTATACTTTTGTCTCTAGGGAAGCACTGATAAGCTAGAATCACATCTTAAATGAGCACATCCATTTTGGTCTCTTCTGTGTAAATGAACTGGGTGCTCAGCTTCATTGAATGAAGGGAATATATCCTCACTCTTGGTTTTGCCATTTCTGGTCTGGACAGATCTTCTCTGTCCAAGACTAAAAGGACATCAGCATGATTATTTACCCTTTTGCTGTGATCAAGTGTAATCTGGAAGGAACGGTCCAGAAGTTCAGGTTGAAGATGAGGAAATGGAAGCCCAGTCACATTCGAGACCATTTTCACTTTTGCTTCATCAAAGGTGATGAGTAAACATTCATGTATGGAGGAAACATGAGGACACAGGAAAAGTGTGGCCTTTGAAATCATGCAGGGGTGGATGTGACCCCTTGCTTTGGCACTTAAAAGTTCTATGACCTCTCGCATATTACTCAACCTTTCCATTTCCAACCTTGTATCTGTTTAGTAATAATCAAATGAGACAGATTCTTGCAAAAATTAGGCCCTCACTAAATCTTAGGTCCCTTTAATGTAATACATACATCTTAGAATGGAGAGGTGTTAAAGGTTCCATCTTGATAAAAATGATTCAAATGGATATCGGTACCTCAGGAGAGAATAAATGGGTGTAGGTTGCTGAATGGGGGAAATTTTACTGTTTGGTATCTCCTAAATTTTGAAACTTGTGAATGTACTTTACATTCCAGTAACTAAAAAAATCTAACAGAAGCAGAAAGGAGCAATCTATTTCATTTTGGCCATCTTGGATAGTGAGAATCCTGCAGCAGAGAAGAATGACTAATGTGTTTGGTAACTGTGCATTCACTTACTAAGCAAGAGATCTTTGGGTTTAACTGCTTACATCTGCTTTTGATGCAAGCAACACTCTCAAGTGACTCTGGATCACAAACAGCCTGGAGGTATTACCTCAAAAGGGTCCCATTATGGGATGAGCATTACAGAAAAGTTAGATTTCTTTATGTTTCTCTAAAAAGAATATATTTTATTATGAAAGTTTGGGTATCCTAAAAACGCTGTCATTATTGGATGGTGTGATAGCTGAGTTGCAGAATTCTCGCCTGCCACACTGGAGACACAGGTTCTGTTCCAGGAGCCTAGCCCATACCCAAAAAAAAAATACTTTCATTATTAAAGTTTATGTACTGGATAAAATATTTTAAAATAATCTTTAAATGCACAGCTAAATGAACAAGAAAATGTGGGAAACCCTTCATGGCACCAACTCTCCCCTTGCAAAAAGGAAAAAAAGAAAACCAAAAATAAAGAAGAACGAATCCAGAGAGGTAAACAAAAAAAGCTGGCACCTGCCTGTGGGAATCTGTCATCACTGCTGAGCTAGGGCTTCTACTGAGATGGATTGAAGATAATGCTTGTGGTCTTCACGAGGGTGAGGATTGGGTGGGAGATTCCCGCATAAACCTGGGACCCTAAAGGGGAGACAGCCACAGTGACTGGACCAGAAAACTTTCCCCACAAAGGAAGATGGTAAGAAAATTGAATCTTAGTAGCCTTGGCTTTGGGTAGGAGGATAAGAGTTACCTTACTTAAGAACTGGAAACTACAAGCCAGTCCTCATGTAGAAGCCAGAATAGAATTAGTCTTATATCGGTGGGCTAAAAAGACACAAGTTGAAGCTCTGGGAAGATGGCGGAATAGGATAGGTCGAATTCACTCCTGCTCCAAGTAACAGCTAGAGAAGGGATGGGAGGGTGACTGAAATGGCAATTCCAGAGTGGAAGTGACCTGGGAGGGTCTTCTCCACCACATAGGGAGGCCCTGATTGCAAAAGCTGAATGACTGAGATGCAGAGAACTGGAGACTGTGCAGCTCGTGCAAACAGCCAAACTTTCCAAATGGAAGCCCAGAGCCCTCAGAAGTGCACAGATAGGGAGAGAGGGACTAAGAAGCAAGACAAGCCATGTTCCTTGAATGCACTACCCTCATGATTGCACCCCCGTGACCCATGACTCCCCCCACACCCAACGCACCTGAACCCTGTCGCCCACTCCCTACCAGGCTCCAAGTGCCCCTGTCCCCCCATGCCCCCCATGCTTGTACCCATACCACACCTCCACCCCGAATATGCACACTGAACCCACCTCTCCGGTGCAGGTACAGAGTCTCACTCTGCCCCTCCCAAGACCCGCCCGCCCATATGCAGCCTTTTGACACACAC